>RJWH01000136.1:364431-470968 GCA_004363575.1 Solenodon paradoxus
ACCAAGAAACGATTGGCACTAGAGCTGGAAACAGAACAACTGATAACTAGTGGTAGGTGAGGGCACCTGGCGCAGTTTTCAGCTAAGCCTTAGATTTAGATTTGGGATGGAGCTCAGGAGTCTCCAGGCGTGTCGTAGGACAGAGGCTAGGGATTTCAGGACCAGCTGTGGAGGCAACAAGAGGCGAGCCCAGTGGGGCTGAGATGTGGAGCAACAAAGAGCCAATTTGGGAGGGGATGAAAGGAGAGCCAGCGCACCAGGAGCTGAACTGGAGCCCATGAGGTGAAATTGAGCTGGGCGCAGCCATAACCAGAGATTAGCCAAAGAATTTCCCAGCTCAAACCCCTCTCACAACCATTTCACGCCAGAGCCTGGGGTCCATCAAGGGGAAATCTCACCCACCGCATAACCACCCACCAAATATCCCGCCTATCATGTAACTCACCCCCTGAATTGCAGTGAAAAGGCAGTCCCATACAGGACCAAACCTCAGTGCTGAGGGTAGACAAAAAACTGCATCCTGATTACCAATCCTGGGTCAGTCAAACCTATGCACACCAGGGAAACTGAACACTCAGAAATTTTAAAAGAATGCTGAATAGAGCAAAGGCACAAAGAAATGTGCATGAAATAATGGAGCCAATCAAAAACACGGTGGAAAATGTGAATACAGCAGATTGTGTAAATTACCTGAAGAGAAATTTAGGGTAACTGTGATTAACATACTCATGGGAATCCAGAAATCAGCAGAGGTAGTAAACGAGAATGTCAGGAAGTAAAGAGAAGAATTAAAACAAGACATCAAACAGATAAGAGACATTGTGGCTGAATTAAAGAACTCAATAGAGGGACTCAACAATAGGATGGATGATGCTTCCAACAGATTCAGCGATCTGGAAGATAGGAAAGAGGAACTCAATAAAGTAAACCAACAAAGGGATTTAAAAAAATTCAAAGAATCAAAGACAGCAATTGAGACCTCTGGGATAACATCAAAAGGAACAACATTTGCATCATAGCAGTCCCAGAGGAAGAGAGAGAAAAGGGGGCAGAAACCATATTAGAAGAAAGAGTAGATGAGAACTTCACCAATTTGAAGAATGAAGCAAGCCTCCAGATCCAGGAAATTCAAAGAGTTCCTAATAAAAGAAATCCAAAAAAAGAAAAAAAAAATCTAGACACATCGTCATCAAAATGTAAAAAACACAAGATAAAGAATATTAAAAGAAATCAGAGAAAAATGTGTCACATACAGAGGAGCCCACATAATATTGTCAGCATACTTCTCAAATGAAACTCTATAGACCAGACGGGAACGGCATAATATATTCAAAGTGCTGAAAGAAAAGGATTTTCAAACTAGATATTATATCCAGCAAGATTATCATTCAGAACTGAAGGAATGATTAAGAATTTTTCTGACAAGCAAAAGTTAAATGAGTTCATCACCACAAAACCAGCTTTGCAAAAAATATTAAAAGATGCTATATAAAGCCTAAAGAAACTCCATAGAAAATATTAAAAATGGAGAGAAAGAGAAGAGAACAAAAATATGGATAGTTAGAATGAGTGGAAGACTAAATACTTGCAAATAAAATCGGGAGGTAAACATAGAATTGTGAATGATAGCTTCAGGATAACCTCAAAAACATACCCAGGGAGAAAACAAAAGGCAAAATCAATAAAAAGATAACTGCATTCATGCAACCTAAGGAGAAAGAAAACAAAGGCATCATCTGTAGCAGCATATAAAGGACAAATTATAAACTGACACTAAGCAGCTTTATGTCAAAAATCACCCTAAATGTTAATGACTGAACTCACCAGTCAAACATTGTGGTGGCTGAATGGATTAAAAAACACAACCCAAAGTTCTGCTGCATTCAGGAAACCCACTTTCTTCTAAAAAATGAACAAAGGCTCAAAGTCAATAGCTGGAAAACAGTCCTACAGTCAAATGGCAACCACAAAAAAGCAGGAACAGCTATACTCATATCAAATAAAACAGACTTCCTTCTGAAAAAATAACAAAATACAGAGATGTACACTATATGATGATTAAAGGATCCATTCAGCAAGAGCTGATGCTAATTAACATATATACACCAAAGGAAGATGCATCAAAATATGTGAAGCAAGTATTATTAGACCTAATGAGAGACATTGCCAGCACAATAATAGTGGGGGACTTCAACATCCCACTTACAACAATGGACAGATCAGACAGAAAAGTAACAGGGAAACAGCCACTTTAAGTAACACTCTAGAACAGATAGGTCTAATAGACATACACCAAACACTTCACCAAACGACTACTGATATCACTTTCTTCTCAAGTGTGCATGGAAAATTCTCAAGGATAGATCATATGCTGGGACACAAAACATCTCTCAACAAATTTACAAAGATTGAAGTCAAAGATTGTGGTCATCCTCTCTGACCACAATGACCTAAAATGAGAAATCAACCACAAAAGGAAAGCTGGAAGATCCAAAACCATTTGGAAGTTGAACAATATGCTACTGAAGGTCTTTTGGGTAAAAGAGAAAGGAGGTATTTAAATTCAAAGAAGAATTTAAAAAGTACTTAGAAACAAATGAGAATGAGGACATAAGCTACCAGAATCTATGGGATGCAGCAAAAGTGGTACTAAGGGGAAAGTTCATCGCAATCCAGGCCTATCTCAAGAAACGAGAAAAATCGAAAATAAACAACTTAACTCTACATTGGAAACAACTAGAGAAAGAAGAACAATTAAAAGAGAAAAACATCAGAAGAAATGAAGTAATCAAAATTCAACCAGAAATAAATGAAATAGAAAGCAAAAACACAATCCAGAAGACCAATGAAACTAAAAGTTGGTTCTTCGAACAAATAAACAAAATTGACAAACCATTGACTAGACTCAGAAAGAAAAAAAACCAGAAAATTCTTACAACTAGAATCATAAATGAAGGGGGAGAAGTTACAACAGATACCACAGAAATTCAAATCATCATGAGGGACTACTATGAACAGATCTAGGGCACCAAAAGGACAACCTTGAAGACATGAACAGATTTCTAGAAAAGTATAGTCCGCCAAGACTGAACACAGAAGAACTGGAAAACCTAAACAGAACAATCACAAGCAAAGAAATTGAAGAGTAATCAAGGAACTCCCCCAAAATAAAAGCCCAGGACCAGATGGCTACTCCAATGACTTCCATCAAACCTTCAGAGAAGAATTAACACCTGTTCTTCTCAAGTTCTTCCAAAATATTGAAGAACAGGGTATTCTCCCAAATGTTTTTTATGAGGCTAACATTACACTGATACCAAAAGCTGACAATGTCACCAAGAAAGAAAATTACAGACCAATATCTCTACTGAATATAGATGCAAAATTTTTCAGCAAAATATTAGCAAACCAAATTTAACAATGCATCAAAGAGGTTATCCATCATGACCAAGTGGGACTCATCCCAGGGATGCAAGGATGGTACAACATACACAAATCTAATAATGTCATACACCATATCAACAAGAGCAAAGAGGAAAAACCACATGATCACATCAATAGATGCAGAGAAGGCTTTTGATAAGATCCAACATCCATTTATGATAAAAGCCCTCTATAAAATGGCAATAGAAGAATCATACCTCAATAAAATAAAGGCCATATATGAAAAACCCACAGCTAACATCAAAATCAGTGGCGAAAAATTGAAAGTATCTCCTCTTAGGCAGGAACAAGGCAAGTTGTCAACTCTCACCACTGCCATTTAATATTGTAGTGGAGGTCTTAACCAGAGCAATTAGGCAAGAAAAGGAAATAAAAGGAATCCAAATTGGAAAGGAAGAAGTAAAACTGTCATTATTTGCAGATGACATGATTATATATATATTGAAAATCACAAGAACTCTATCAAAAAACTTTTAGAACTCATCAATTAATACAGTAAAATGGCAGGCTACAAAATCAATGCTCAAAAATCTGTTTCATTTTTATACACAAACAACACACTAGAAGAAAATGAAATCACAAAATTCACACCATTTAAAATAGAAGTTAAATGAGTGAAATACCTGGGCATATATCTAACAAAGGAAGTAAAAGATCTATACAACAAAAACTACAAGCCCTTCTTAAAAGAAGTAGAGGGGGACACAAAGAAATTGTAATTCATGCCCTACTTGTGTGTGGAGAAGGAAGGGAACTATCTCCAGGCAGAAGTTCTCTCATGATCAGATAACAAAGGATTGCCTTTGCTAGATATCCTGAAGCAGAAGGTTTAGTAACTAATATTTAAGGTCTTTCCTTGTTTTGCATAATTGTATTATGTCATATAACCCAACCATATAAAATAAATCAAGGAGCCTAGGTCAAGATCACTGCCTTTCAGCCAGAGAGCAGTGTCCCACCTGGTCCCTGCTTTTCTAGATGTAGGTTTGTCTGTGTTTTTCTCTAGATTCCTATAACCCCTATCAGGTACATCTTTGAACAGCCACATGGGCCACGGTAGTCTAGGAAAAATCAATATCATTAAAAAGGCCATCTGACCCAAATCAATATAAAGGGTAAATGTAATCCCAATTAAAATCCCACAGCTTATTTCAAGGAAATAGAATTAAAAAAATCTTAGAATTTGTATGGAACAACAAAAGACCCCAACTAGACATAGCAATCATTAGAAAATGAATTAAATGGAAGGACTACATTTCCAGAGTTTGAACTATATTACAAAGTAATATTGATCGAAAGGATATGGTAGTGGAATAATAATAGAGACACAGACCAGGAGAATAGAACTGAGTCACCAGAAACTGACCCACTCACATACAGTCAATCTACGACAAAGAAGTCAAAAGCATTCAATGCAAAATGGAAAGTTTCTTCAACAAATGGTGTTGGGAAAATGGGATTGCCAAATGCAAAAGAATGACGCTAGATGACTCTCTAACACCATTCACAAAAATTAATTCAAAATGGATTAGAGATTTGGACATAAGAACAGAAACCATAGACAACACAGGAAAGACTTTCCATGACATCAGTCATTGGGAAGCCTTTGGGGACTCAACTCCACCAAGGGAAACAAAAAGAAAAATAAACAACTGGGACAACATCAAACTAAGGAGCTTCTTTACAACAAAAGAAAACACCACCAAAACCAAAAGGAAACCAACCAACTGGGAGAAGACATTTGCATTCGCTATTTCCAACAAAGGCTTAATATTTAAAATACACAAATAACTCATAAAACTCAATAACAGAAGAACAGACAATCTAATCAAAAAAAAAATGGCAGGAGGAATTGGAGAGACACTTTTCTCAAGAGGATATACCAATGGCCATGCAATTATTCTCCTACTCGCTGGCTATCAAGGAAATGCAAATTAAAACAAGAATGAGATATCACCTTACAACTGAAAGACTGGCTATTATCCAAAAGTCTGGAAACAACAAATGTTGGTGAGGATGTGGAGAAAAGGTGCTGATGGGAGTGCAAATTGGTGTAACCCCCATGGAAAGCAGTTTGGAGATACCTCGTAAAACTGAAAATGGAAATCCCATATGATCCCGTCATTCCACTTCTGAGCATCTACCCAAAAGATAGAAAAAGCACCCATCTCAAGAGACATATGCATCTCTATGTTTATTGAAGCCCTGTTTGCAATAGCTAAGAACTGGAACTTACCTAAGTGCCCAACATCAGATGAATGGATAAAGAAGATAGGGTACATATATACAATGGAATACTACACATCCCTTAGAAGTGATGAAATCCTGTCATTTGAATCAACATGGATGGAACTCGAAGGGATTATGTTAAGTGAAATAGGTCAAAAAAAGAAAGACACACCAGATTACCTCACTTATAGGTGGAATGTCAATAGACAAAACAGAACGAAGGAAACATAACCAACCCTGAAACATTTGCAAGAGAACTGAGGTTACCAAAAGGGAATGGGTTGGGTGGGGGCAAATGGTGGTGGAGACCACTGGACAAAGGGGAAGAACACTTGGTGATTTGGTGGAGGGCATAATGTGTTGAAACCTAACTAAGTAATAGGGAACCTATATATTGGAAACTTTTTTAATGTATAGAATAATTACTACAATAAAATAAATTTTAAAAAATAGCTTCAAACTGCTTCAGCTATTTCTTTAAAGATAAGCTGCTTCCGAGGCTATGCTTATTTTTCCTGGCATATTACCTGCTAGGAATAAAGTAATCCATTGGACAGAGAATATCAATGTTATTGGGGCACCACTTGGTAGTAAAATGATGATTTTAATTACAAAATAACCCTGAAAGGATTCTTCCAGCTTTTCAATCTAGGAAATTAATAATTTAAGTGTTTACATTCAAAAAGAGACAAATACTTTTAAATGAAAATTTATATAAATATAAGGAGAAACAGGAGTGAAAAGCAGAAACCTGTAATCTTCCCCTACTCCCTCAAGAGGCAGGTCATACATGAACCTGAGATCTTATGATCTGAGGCCCAGAATGTCACCAACATGGCTGCTGATGACCCAGCAGTTCTCAGAGAAAGGGATTCAGTGTAGGTGAAGTAGATAAACAAGGTCCTTTGGTAGTCAGAATGACAAGGCAGCCCTAAGATTCTGCCCCTTGGTGTAGACATTCTAAGTGTTTCTCTGAAGGGTCTTTTACAGATGTTGTTATATTTCTTAACAGTTTACTTTATATAAGGGTTGACTACCCTGGATGTGCCTGACTATCAAATAATACATTAAAAAAAAAATATATATATATATATGTATGTATGTATGTAAACCAAAACCAAAGCAGCAGCAGACAACTCCACAGTCCCTGAAAAATTAAGCTGCCATTCTGGGTAGAGGGTCATGAGGCAGGAAAGAGTATGTAGTGTCCAGCAGTCCTCCACTCTACCACTCTAGGAAACAATTCTGCCAGCATATGAGGACTGGTTAGAGGAGGACCTGGAGTCTCCAGTTGAAAATTCAGCCTTGGTAGACTCGTAAGGTCCTGAGCAGAGTACCAGCTAAATCGTGTCTATACCCACTAACCAACAGACACTGTGAGCTAATAAATGTGTTTTAAGTCACTAACTTTGAGGCAGTTTGTTATACAGCAATAGTAAATCGGGGCCCCTCTCAGAAGCACACAAAATTGGATGCCATGAGTCAGAGGTCTGGTTTACAAGTGTCCAGGGGTGTGTATAGGAAACAGAAAAGGTTTTCGAGTTCCCAGCTCTGAAAATATCCTTTTTCACCCCTCTTGGAAACAGCAATCAGAGAACTGCAGAGCAGGAATGTGGAGGCCGAAATTAGAACCACTCCCATAACAAGCAAAATTATGGGAGCAGTTAATTAAATTGTGTTATTTGCCTAGTGATGTGCCTGCCTTATTAGCCTTACTGACTGAAGGAGCTTTCTCCTTTTCACTCAGACACTGCATAATGGAACCAGTGAGAAACTTTGAACAAGGCCCAGTGTTAGCCTTTTTGCTGACACCATCAGCATTTGGGAAGCACAATAGAGCAGTGATTGATTCATGTCTACTCTTAATTTGATAATTCCTAAGACCAGACTTAAAATCTAAATTCTTTGTGACCTCCAATGCATTCTTATAGTAATTTTTAAAAATAGACTCTGAACTTTAAACCTGTTCCCCTTTTCATGACGTACTCCACTTATTTGATCCTTGATATTCTTGCAACAGCTCAGTCTTATGCTTGAATTATAGCTGTGGAACCAAAAGCCAGGAGTATAGTCAGAATTACCCAGAGCCATAAAGTAGATTCTCAATGAACTAGAGGACCTAAATGTTCTTTCCTCTCAGCAGTTACAAAACTGTATTGTGTGGAAGTACATGCATATATATGTTTTATTTGATATTTCTTCAGCAGTCATTTCCACAGTCTGGATAGTTATTATAATAGTCTCTCGTTCCCCACCCAGTCTACCAAATATACCCAGCATAGTTTGAGCTAATTGCGAGAGGAGGGCATAAAGGTGTTATTTGATGAGGCAGCAATTCATATATGGTAGAGCAGATTTCTTAATTAAAAACAAGGATGCCTCAGGGTCATACAATGCAGCAGAATGTGTAAATCTTAGAGCTTCAAATCTGGAACATATCCAAATATATGAAATACAACCATATATTTAGCTGTTCAACATCCTCTGTAAAATCCTTATTGAAGCAAGCTAATCCTCATTAATTTAAACTCAACAAATACTTGGTAATTGAGTGGTCTGTGCAGTCATAAACTTGAAAATAACACAGTTATCAAATGTACTCCCTAGATCCTGGAAGTTGAAAAAACTAGTTATTACATATACAAGGAAAAATGTCATCATCTATACATAAAGAAAAAGTCATCCAGTTGTTAAGAATGTATTAGGAAAACTAACATTTAGCAATATTAGACTATTTATATGTGCCTAAAACTGTATTAAATGCTTTATGAAAATCATTCCACCTGTTCCCAGTGAGAACCCTTCAAGGTAACTATTGTTATGCCATTTTGCAACTTAGATTCAGAGGTGTTAAGTCACTTGCCCTAGGGCACACCACTTTAAGTGCCTCTTGAATAAAACACACAGGTAAAGAAAGGCTAAAGCCAACAAAAATCCCACTGAAAGAGGGATTTTTCCTATTTTTTTTGTTACAGCAAAATTACATTTAATATTCTGCAAAAGGCATACTTCTAGCCTACTAGACCTAAAAATAAAACAGAACTAACACACAATTTACCTTAGTATATGATCAAGTAAATCAAATCATGTATTTTTAGACTATAACCCCAGTAGGGGCTATTCCTTTCTCTGATCCTATATTTTGGGGGGTAGTGTTATTTAGGAGGAATATTTATGAAAAGTGTTGCTTTTAGATCATAAAGAGATGTAGTAATTACAGAGAAGTTATTACTTTATGGGAGAAGTGAAATAGTAATAGCAGAAGTTGTAACAATCATAATTTTTTATTATTATTATTTAGTACACTATTCTAAGCACTTCATATAAAGTAAGTTACTTAACCCTATAAGGGTTATTTTTGATGATTATTATTATATTTAACCATATTTATATTTTAATATAAAATATATATTTTATATATTTATATAGTTAACCATGATTGTTATATAAGGATTATTATTTAACCATAATTATATATGGATATGATGACTTCATTTTATTGGTGAAGAAACTGAGGCACAAAGAATTAAATTACCATTGGGAAGATACGTTTTATATGTACATATGTGTGTTGATACATATAAAATGGAATATAATACATACAATAGAATATTAGTCATAAAAAAAGAATGAAATCTTGTCACTTGTAACAACTGAGGGTATTATGCTAAGAGAAAAAAGTCAGATGGAGGAAGAAAGATATTGTATGAATTTCCCTGAATATTTTTTTTAATGAACAAATAAAACAAAAACAAACTCGTATACAGAGAACATATTGGTGGTTACCAGTCAGGAATGGGCTTGGAGACACTGAAAAGGGTCAAAAGGGTCAATTATATGATGATAGATGGAAACAAGACCTTTGGTAATGACCACCTCGTAGCATGTACAAATATCAGATTATATACTGTTGTACACCTGAAACTTATATAGAGTTATAAACCAATGTTACTACAATTAAAAATAACAATAATTAAATAACCAGCCCAAGGTCACACAAATGGAAGAAATAGCATTTGAACTTTAGTCCCAATCAAATAGATTTATCCTGTCTCTGAATTACAGGAGCATAGTCTCCTTCTAACACAAGCATGCCATTCACAGACTACAAAAATGCCCTTAAAAAGAGTCCTTTAAATACTGCTTGACCCTAATGAGACAAGTATAATTATATAATTGCCGATACCATGCAAGTTTGGGAAGTTGCATTTTAAAAAGAGGCCCCCCAGAGGAATTATTCTAATTAGGAGCATCCCAGATGACACTGAAGTATGTGTACAATATACTATATGATATTACAAATAT
Organism: Solenodon paradoxus; assembly: GCA_004363575.1. Lineage (NCBI taxonomy): Eukaryota > Metazoa > Chordata > Mammalia > Eulipotyphla > Solenodontidae > Solenodon > Solenodon paradoxus. The sequence goes on from RJWH01000136.1 coordinate 374,410, forward strand.
GCAAGCATATGATGTAATGCTACTGAATTTTTAGTCTTAAATAAAAGTAATTAACCTTGAACTGTACACTGTGGATTTAGAATTAAAAGACCAGATACAACTCATGACTATAAAAATTAGTGGAAATCATAGAATGTCCTTGAGAAGCTCTTAAAATTAGGATAATGTCATATCACTATGAGAAGGTTTAGATACAGATATTTCTGAGAGTTCATTGCTGACCCAGACACACTAAAATAAACACGTAGTTCCTGCCTTGAGAGCACCCAGGCAAACAAAGATCAATCTAAACATTCTGGTGTAAACAAGGTACTAACAGATGGTAGAGTCACCACCCCTAAGGTTGAAACATATCTACCCTGACTGAAATGGGTTTTCTGTACCTTCTTTTTCCTTTAAGTTATGAATTTGAGCTGTGTAAGCTACTGTTACAGATACTTCAGAAAGAGGCTCTGACTGGTTTCAGGAAACTTGGGATCAAATTTCAGCTCTGTTATTAATCAACTTCATAAATTTGGGCAAAACGACATCTCTGGCCCTCACTTAGCTTTTTTTTTGTAAATCTGAGGGATAGATTAGAGAATCTCTATGATTGCTACTGGGCTGAAACTTCCATGAGTCAGAAAAAAAAGCAGAGGGTATCCTCTGCTAAGCAAAAGTAGAACATTTCTTATCATTTGTGACAACATGCATGGTAATAGAGGGGATTGTGAAATCCATCAAAAGGGGAAAAACAAATACTAGGTGATCTCACTCATATGTAGAATATAAAGAAAAAAAGCAAATGAACAGACAAAACAGAACAAACACTTGGACATTGACAACAAAGGTGAGGTTACCAGCAAGGAAGTGGATAGTACAAGAACAAGCCGGGGTGGTGGGGAAAAGGGAAGGCCAATGAACAGTGCTGGAGGACTTTTGGTAATTTGGTGGGCGTGGTGTGTTCTCACATATTTGATAAATGGCAAACCTCTACATATATGGGCTTATACTATTTTTCAAATCAAAGTTGTCTGAGTAAATATTCTAAGAAGAAGAAAAAGCATTTCTATGAAAGCTACCATAAGTCAAAATGATAAAGTGAAAAAGCAATTACGATTGTTACATGTAAATATTTGGAGTATTCCCCAATCCAAAAATAGCCTGCCAGGTCATATCAGATAAAACACAAAATCTAAAATTACACTAACATATAATAAAAAACAGGAATAATATGATACATACATGGCCGATATAAAGTAGTTCTGGGGAAGGTCCTTGGTGAAACCATGTTTGCTGCTTGGAGTGCACACTGCTTCATGATTCCCTACAAAACAAATGCTGGCTATTTTCACTTTTGACCCTATGTTGCAAAAGTGAAAATCCTCTTTGACTTTCAACAAAAATAGGTGTTAACATAGGTCTTTCCTAAAAACAAAGTGGCATAATGCAAAGCAGGGACACCTGAATTGCTACATGCAACAACAAGGATACGATGTTGATTGAAGGAAACCAGACACAATGAGCTCATTCTGCATGATTTTTTTTTTTTTAAAGACAAAATAATCTAATTAGAAGTCAGGTAGTGCTAACGTTGCAAGAAGACCATGGGGGAAGACCTTTGGGATGCTGAGGATATCTTCATTCTGCTGCTGGCTAAATGAATGTGAATACAGAGACAGTTCACTGAATTGTATATTTATGATTTCCTCACTTTTCTTTGTATGTTATGCTTCAATAAAAAATTGTTTAAAAAAGTGTTTAGTGGTTCCAACCCACGGTGTGTATCGTTAAATTCATGAATTAACTTTCAACTCACCATTTTACTGCATGCTGCATCAGCCCAAGGAAAGAGAAGAAAGGGAGTGCATGAGCACTTGTTGAGCACATACTATGTTCCAGATGTTTTGCTATGTATGTATTTACATACATAGTCTTAGTTCTATCTTAGTCAGTTCAGGCTGTTGTAACAAAATACCATAGACTAGAGGGTTTCTAAGTATCCCTTTTATAAGGGCACTAATCCCATTCTTGAGTACTCTACCCTCATGACCTAAACATTTCCCAAAGATCCCACCTCCAAATACCATCACATGGTGGGGAGGGGAGGAGGTTCAGGATTTCTAAATATGAATTTGGTGGGCGAGACACACAAACATACAGTCCATGGCACATAACTTCTCTGTTCTTACAATAAGGCTGCAAGACAGCACTGCCATCTACATTTTCAGATAAGGTTTCTGAGTCTCTGAGAGTCTAAGGGACATGCCTAAGAAATCAGACAGCAAGTAAGTCATGGAACCTAGCTCTATCAACCCAGATCTGTGATGCCTTTTCCATTACATCTTGCCACAAATCATAGCAATTTGGGATTTATATAAAACCTTTGGTCCTGAGGTCTTACAGACCAAAATAGTTTGGGAAAACTAAAGAAATACTTTCCCGAAGTTTGAAATTCTGCAAAGTTAAACACTTGCAGCAATTCCTAGAAGTTACTCAGTAAATAGGAGGTAAAATATTGACACTCTGGCCATCTTGACTGGTCGCATGATGTGTGTTTGAAAATAAAATCTCTTTTTAAAACCTCTTCCCTCTTAAAGATTTAAAATAACTCTAAACATTTGAAAGATCTTTTCTAACCACAAGATAGTGCATTAGCTACTTCCTTAAACACAAACATAGAACTCTCAAACCCTGAACGTGCTAATGCCAGGAAAATCACTTAAATGGTAAAGAAAGAAACCATCTTCAAAATGAAAATAGAATGGAAGAAATTATTTTTAAACATATGTATGATAAGAGATTAATATCCAAAATATATAAGACACTCATACAACTTAATAGAAAAAAATGAAAACAATTTGGTTTAAAAGTTTGCAGAAGACTTAAATATTTTTCCAAGGAAGACAACCAAATGACCAAAAAGTACATTAAAAGATGTTCAACAACCCTAATCAACAGAGAAATGCAAATCAAAACTGCAATGAGATATCACCCCATGCTCATTAGGATAGCTATCAAGAAAACAAGAAATAACAAGTGTTGTCTAGGATATAGAGAAACGGGAAGTCTTGTACACTGTTGGTAGGAATACAAATTAGTACAATCACTGTGGAAAACAATAGAAGATTCCTCCAAAATTTTAGACTAGAACTACCGTATAATCCAGCAATCCCACTTCTGAGTAGATATCCAAAGAAAATAAGATCAGGATCTCAAAGAGATATCTGTGCTCACAAGCTCATTGCAGAATTACAAATGCAAGATTTGGAAGCAACCGAAGTCCATCTATAGACGGATGGATAAAGAAAACACAGTATTTTCATACATTAGAATATTATTCAGTCATGAGAAAGAAGGAAATCCTACCATTTTGAGAAACAGATGAAACTTGAAGGCATTATACCAAGTGAAAAAAAGTCAGGTAGAGAAAAACAAATACTGTATGATCACTTAGATCTGGGATCTAAAAACGCCAAACTCATGGAAACAGAGAAGAAAGGTGGTCTCCCTCAAGTCACCCTGGTCCTTCCCTGCATCTGCACTCAGCCATCCAGTCCTGCTTCCCTCTCACCAAGAGACCCAACATTCCTCTCTTCCACCACACTCAGTGTAGCTGACTTTGGTTAGGCAATTAGAAAAAAAGCGATAGCATTAAAAACATTGTTCTAAGAACATTTTTTCAAGGTAGTCATATTTTAAAAGTGGAGCTCATCCATATATATTCCTAGTAGATAAAATATGGATTTCAACCTGTGTGTCTAAAAAAATTAAAGAATTCTCATGCTGTGGAGTAAAGAGGGAGGTTATTACCACTTATTGAAGAAGGTGACTATTGTCCATGATGCAGAGAACTTGGCTGTTGACTCCCCACAGCAACTAGAAGATACTTTTTTGGGCTGTGAGTCAGGTTCCTTATTCCCTGAGTGCTTTCATCATCATGACTTTTATCCCTGTTTCTAGATTGAAAATATTTCAATAAATTTTATGCATATATTTACACAAATAATATTTCAAATGTCATATCAAAATGCTTTCTGGAAACCGATGTTCAAATAAATGGTGAAAAAATTCTAACGGCTAAAATATATGACCATGAACTCTAAATAAGAATTCAGTCTTCCCATCCCTACATACTCACTCTTTTTAAGACTACTTCTTGCTTTGCATTTCCACTGGTCCACATATAGATACATAACCACAGGGTGAAACAAACCAGGAACTAGACTTATGTTCATTAGTGGTCTTGTGCCACTATTAACACAGACCAAAATCTTAAATGAATCTCTGGCACAGAATCAAATTGCAATGCCCAACCAACTTGTATGAAGCATTATGAAGTATCAAGCATTGAGTTCCACCCTCAGAATGACTGCCATATCCCAGTTCTTTCATCTCTGGAGAGAGTCCGGTACTCACCTAGGTGCCTTTTATCAGACCACCATTATATATCCTCCCTTGGACCTTGGCATCAGATAGTCTGGTTGAAGCAAGGAGGAGCATCATTCCAGACCATTATGTTTATTTAGCACATAACCCCAGAGAGACATAGGATAAATGAAGATGGGTAAGATTTAGTATTCACAGAGAAAAGCAGTGTTTAAGAGGAATGCTTCTAAAGTCACATTTTTAAGCAAGTAAGCAGGTGGTGGCATTGTAAAACAAGAGCATATTATAAATAAAGAAATATTTTCTAAACAGATACTCATCCCCATTCTCTCTGGAAAACTCCTAGACTTCTCCCTCCCCGAGTCTGACCCATTGCTTACAAAGTGGAGGGCACTTATTCTCTATGCAATTATTAAGAATATATAGAGTGCCTGGTACAGCACCTGACAAGTATCTGTTGAGTAGGCACTCAGGAAATATTTGTTGCATGAATGAATGAACTGTTAAAATCTGTGACTCATATTTTAGACAGTAAAAATACAAATGGTGTTTTTAATTAATTTAGTAACATATGGTATTGATTCTAAGTGCGTGATTCTAAGTGTGTTTTATTAAACTATAAGGAAGCACTGAGATACTTATTCTGTTATGAAAATATAATTATAGTAATGCATTACTAGACTTATTGGTTAAATATAGACTATTAATATGCTTTAATCAGTCCTTCATTAAATTGTGCAGGAATTTTTTTAATGTTTGAGATATCAGATTTCTCGTTCTTAAGGAACAGCAGGTAAGTACCACCCTTAGATCTGGATAAGAGGGACCTTGTTCTGGATTCTATTTCTGGCACTTTTCCAGATGCACCACAAATCCCAGGCCCATGCAAGAATCTGCAGGGCCAAAAGTAGATGCACACCACAACTTGAGAACCTACATCCCCTTCTCCTAGACCACATTCTGAGTATCTAGCACTCCATTGTTCCCAGGTCAAGCAACACCAAGTCTACTTCCAAGGACAAATATAGCACCACCTCCCAGAGTTCCTCCTCCAGAGGCTGTGCCACACCTAGAAGGCTCACCCCTCATCCTGAGGGGGTGGGTGTAGAGTAGGAATGATGGCCACACAAATTGCATGCAGGATAGAGCCAAGGATTGGACAAGAAGGAGCTGATCACAGGTTAAGGATTTGTTACCCTTGTATCACCACATCTCATCCCAGACCACTGAGGAGACCAAGAATTCTAAATTCAAAGATGTCTTCCCAAATTATTGGGAAAACATGCATCAGTATGCTGGTTAACTTCAGAGTATAGAATTATGGGTGAAGTTTTTTCCTCTGTTTTTTTGCCTCAGTTTCATTTGTAAAATGGAGATAACAGTGGGACATCTCTCATCAGATTGATATAAAAACTAAATGAGATAATGCATCAAAAGCTTAAAGCACAGTATCTGACACAGGATAACTGCTCAGTAAAATAATTGTAACCACTTCCGGTGTTACTGGGTCTTAAACTTATTAAGCGGTTAATGGAACTGCCTTCAGGAACTTAATTCTGACCAGAGCTAAGGTGTGTGGCTAAGGGACAATTCATTTAATTCAATTATTATTATAAACATACACTTAGTTTTTAACTAGGAGCATAGGCAATAAGTGATACTTTCAAATCCTGTCTTAAAAACAAAATTAAAGATGCCTTCAGGTTGCCAAGAAAGTGTCTCAAAATGAAAAGTAACAACAGTTACAGTTTGATAGCTTGATGTTTCACTCTTCAGTATTTAAATATATGGTTTGTGGACCTCTATTGATACACCTCCTGACTTTGCTACTGTTAGGAGAAATTTTTTCCATCCTTTTCTTTCTATCTTTCTTTCTATATTTTTAAGAAGTATGTAAGGAAAGAAACAAGGTAATGAGAGGTGGAAGAAACATATAAAGAAGGAAGGAAAGAAGGAAAAGAGGGAGCAAGGGAGGGAAGAAAGGAACGTGGGAAGGAGGGAAGGAGCGGGAGAAAGAACCATCTTTTATTTATTTATCTATTTACATTGGTTTCTCATCCTGGTTGGCCCAAGTCACAAACCTGGGGCCTTGGTTCACACACCAGCATCTCAACTGTCTGAGCCACATCTTGGACTTTGAATATCCAAGTGTACTCAATACACTGAATGGAGTACCACAAGTGAGAACCTACCTATTTAAACCTTTGAGTTTCTTATGCTCTCAAACTTACCAATATACTTTCTACATCCAGATGAATAGGTTCTCCTGAGACAGTCTATGAACATCAACAATTCACTTCTAATGGTATTAATATTAACAAATAATACAAAGTTTAGTGAGCATTTAGCATGTATTGGGTTCAGAGCCAAGTAATTGAATACCATATTCCAGTCAACCCTCAAAACTCTAAGGTAAGCACTAATATTAGTTTACTTTGCAAGTGGTATAGAGAAGTTTAATAACTTTTCCACAGTCAAGAAGGACAAGATCCTGGATGCCAGGTGGCTCTCTACCCTTTACCCTCTTGCCTCCACATCATAAGCCCCTTTTAACCTCTGCCTCTTCTCTTCCATAGGTGTTTCCCTTCTCACCCATCACACCCAGGTCTCAGACCTCCCATCTCAGGTTTCTAGATATAATTGCTTATTCTATTAGACACAGATTCTTTGGGAGTCTGATGCTTTTCAATACACACAATAAGATGCTGCTTAATTAGAGTACCTCAGAGTCAGGCAGGCTATGTTCTGTGATGGGGTAAGGAAAGTAGAGCTGAGTCATGGAGATTCCAAAGGAAGTGGCAGTAAGTTGGAATGACAGGCACGTAAGATACACTCTGCACTGTGAGTGATTGCCCAGTGTACTGCTTCACCTTGAAAAGAAAGGGACAAAAAGAACCAAACTGAGATGGTATATAGACATGAGCCTCAGTGCTCAGCAGAGGGAAAGGATTTCTAAACTGAAAGAGCATCTCGGACAGGGAGTGTAAATTGAGTCAGATAAAGAAAAGTAAAACTCACTCTTCTTCATTAAACTCCAAAACAAATCCAATCATGTTTGCTTGTTTAGTTAAATCAAATCTATGTTTAAAAAAAAAATAGAGACTAACTCATGTGTTTTTGAAATACAGAGACAAAGGGGAAAGAAATGTAATTTCCTCCAAACTGCTATGTGTTTGAGTTATAGTCCATGAGCCCCAGAGAGAGGCAAAATATTCCCAGAGTATGTCGCTGGATGAAATTGTTTGAGGTGTCTCTTTTCTTTACATTGCTTATCTCTCTTTTCTTTCATCTTCAAATATACTGACTAAATATGCTTATGCTGAGAGAATAAACTCAGGCACAACCATGTCCTTCTACCCTCTTAAAAAAAGAGATGAAAATATTTCATTTTAAGTCTACATTTCAGTTCAACTTCACCCTCCAATGCAAAAGCGTCTAGGGCACTCAAAAACATGTACTTGCTCTTGTTTCTGTTGCCATGACAACAGGCATCTGCTCTGAATGGACAGAAAGGGTAGGGAAACAAATACATTTCAACCTACTTGAGAAATACTTTTTTGTTGATACCATAAGGCTTCCAGTATTACTGGGTCTTAAGTGCATTAAGTGGTTAATAGAAGTACCTTCAGAAACCTAATTCTTTCTAGGATCTAAGCTATGTGGCTAAGGGACAATGCATTCAGTCCAATTCTTCTACATGATGGAAGGCAGCAGGTAAGAGTTGCAGAGAATTCTCTGTCAACTCTTAGCAGCAGCCAGGACACAAGGCATATGCACGACCTACTATAAGGAGGATCACAGTCAATGCATGAAACAGGTTATTGGAGACAAAGTCAGGAACCCTTAGTATAGACTAAATCCATGGCTACAACCCAAAAAGAAAATAACAAAGCCCCTCTCCCAGTCACCCTCACAACAGCTGTATTTTTCACTTGATTCCATTCAATATTTTTGAATTCTGTTTTATAAAAGCTAGACTCCCTATATAAATATTAGATCATCTCAAAATCTTCTGAAGTGGTACAATAATTCCCACTTGTTCCAGGAGCTAAAAAAAAAAAGTCAGTTTCCCATAATCACCACCAAAAAAAAAATCTGGATCTTCAAAATCACTTATTTTAAAATAAAAGGTTATCCTTACAGTCATCAGTGTCCAGGAAGTGGAGGAAATGCTGAAATATAAGACTTATAACCCACTCATTGATTCATGACACACAAATCATTGGTGAACTAACAGCTTGGTCCTGGCTCTCGTGTAGCTTCTACACTGAGGCTTTCAGACCAAAAAAACCTACACACAAAAAAGCACATAATAAAAAGTCACAATAAGTGTTGTTAAGGAAATAGAGCTATACAAAAAATTAGTCTCCATCCTTATTAAAAATTCTGCGTTCTGGAGCCATCTCCCTTGCAAAGCAAAGGCAAGGCATTGATTTATAGGCCTGAGGTAATATGCAGAAACAGAATATAAGCTTGCCCTTGGCCCATTGTTTAAAGCCCTCCTCTGCTATGACCTAATTAGTGACTTGGGGCAGCTGGCGGAAACTCTGTGGATCTCCATCCTCCCACTTTTGGGTATTCATCCAAAAGATACTAATTTGCAGAGATTATGCACCTCCATGTTTATTGCTGCACTATTTACAACAGCCAAAAGGTGGAAATTACCTAAGCACCCATCATCAGGTGAATAAGCACAGATGTGGTGTATACACAATGGAATACTACACAGCCCTTAAAAAAAGACGAAATGCTGTCATTTGCAGCAGCATGGATGGAACATGAGGGGATTGTGCTAAGTGAAGTAAGTCAGAGGAAGAAAGATGAATAAGGATGATCTCACTCATGTGGAATATATAGAAACAGAGCAAAGAAACAGACAAACAAAAACCAACCCTTGCACATTAGCAATAAAACCAAGGTTACCAGTGGGGAAAGGGGAGGATGGCAGGAGCAAGTGACGAGGGGGGCCAATGAACAATGGTGTAGAATTTTTGGTAATTTGTTTGTGGACAGAGTGTGTTGTCATGTATCCAATGCATGAGGAACCTTCTTATATGGGTTTATGTTATTTTGAAAAGCAAAGTTACCTCAATAAATATTAATTTTTAACCCTATGGGTCTCATCAAATGCTGACATATGTAAACAATGTAGTCAAACATAATACATATCACAATAGGAATAGTTTTTATTATATTATTATTGTTATTATTTCTCTTCCAAACAAATCCAAAAGTCTTCCCATGTAGCCTGTGGTAGCAGTGGGAAATGATGGCCTCTAGAGATTTGGGAACTATAGGCACGGAGTATCACTGTGACTAAATGAAAATGTCTACCTGTTCTTCCCACATTGACACAGCCCCTTTTTCTCCTGTGTTGACTATGGTCCAATGCAGTAAATGCTACCTGTGACCCACTCCTCTATCTCCAAATCCCTTCACTGTTTCAATGCTCACTGACTCCCAATTGCATATACATTCCCATTAGCAAACATCTGTGTCTCTTTTTTATGACCTTCCCTCAAACTATTGGAACCTGAGTTTATGCCCCCAGGGTAGCCTTAACCCATGCATGATTGACAGGTGCAGAGGATAAAACACTGCTTCTCTGCAACCTGGAAGACAACTCAAGTGAGGACTTTGCTCATACTACACTCTTGTTGGGCCTCCTCCCCTTCCAAGTCATACTTCCCAAACCTCTCTGGGAACACATCTTAATATTTGCCAAGAATCCGCTTCTCTGGGTATGCTTCTGTGGAACCAGTCTAAGACAAGCTAATGTTAACTGGTCCAAGTACTTACTTTAAAAGCATGGTTAGAAATAAACACTTGGTGAGAAATGTGTGAATCTTAGCAAGGCTTGACACACACGCTTTAGCATTCTCTGAGAAACAGAGTAGCAATAGGCATTTTGTCCTTCAGCGTGAAAGACGGAGGACTATTAGAGTTGAGAAGTATAAACACAGTGATGCATTTTGGAACAAGATGCACCTTCTGGGCAGCAATAACTCCTGAGTTAGAGTCATCAGACTTTCCATTGCTGCTTGTTCCCAAATGAGGGTTTCTTAAACCAAATTCAAACTGTGCCAGAAAAACAAGATTTTCTTAGGTGCTCAAGATTACAAAGAAGTTACAGTCTTTTAAGTGACATACAATTTAAAAGATGAGGGAAATATTCATCATTTGAATGGATAGTGGAATTCTCAGAAAATTTTATCCTTATAGCTTGTTTATAGATACAAGTTGTAAACATGAGACAACATTATCCACTGTTTCAGATTGGCTTTAATTAGATTAAAATGCAACCTCGATTTTCCTTTCAGAATAAAAATAAGTCAGCTCTAATTAGAAATGATTCTTTAGGCCAACCTCCGTCATCATGATGTTTGCTACATGACCTTAGTCACGAAATTTCTGATATTGTGGTCATAGTACTCAGAATTTAAAAGTCATTTAGCCTCATGATTTCTTTCTAATATTCTACATTTCCAGGTTTTCCTTAATTAATATATGGTTATATATAACATACACATTTGTGTATGTATATATGGCTATGATATCCATATGAGCTTTATGTATGTATAAATATACAAAGAGATATAACTTTCATAATTTGAATTTTCTAAATTAACCCATGTTCAACTGTATGGACACTTAAAGAAATTAAAATTAGAATGAACAGTTTTGCTTATATATCACCAAAGTATTTGGGGTTTTTTTAAGTAGTAAGATGATGGGAATATAAATTCATACACTCCTTTGGACACAATTTAGCAAAAACCTTTTAAGAGTTTTAATCTAGTAGTTACATGCCTATAAAATGAATAAATGGCTTTGTGTATATATGTATATTTTGATAATGACAACAGGTTTTCCATTTTATTAAATAAAGTATAACATATTTACAGAGATGTGCACTTTTTTTTAAAGGAACGATACAGGCAGGAATGAAGAGTACTCAGGCAGGCAGAAAGAGAGAGAAAGAAGGAATATTTATTTTATTTTATTTATTTATTTTGACTGTTGCCCCTGGCCTGGGTCATGTCAGGAGGCTGTGAGTTTAACTGTTAAGCCAACAGGGTATGACAGGAGTGCCCATTTAATAAGTGCGTAGTTCAGTAAGTCTTCACAAACTGAACCCACCCATGTAACCATCACACAAATAAAAAGACTATTACCACCACACCAGAATCTAACATCTTTTTTAAGTGAAAGCAAATTAAATTCTAGCAACAGAGAAAAATTAAAGATGGACCAACTGAGCAAACTTTCAGCAATTTAAGCAAACCCATCTATAAATCCAAAAGACAATGACAAAGCAGTAAATGTTCTACAGACAAAGAAAAACCCTGTAGACATAGTCACAAACTTGTAAGAGCCGGGATTCCTGGAGATGTGGCCAAGCCATGGGAAACTGTGTCAAGTGCCTTTGTGAAAAATACCTGGAAAGATCACAACAGCAAAGGCACAGAGTAAAAATGTGACTTGTGTCATGTCAAGCCTCATGGTTATGAAAATGAGGTCTAAAGCCATATGCTCCACAAACCAAATGCTGACAACAAATAGGCAATCAAGAAACGGAGAAGTACATATGGGTGATGGTGTGACTGAAGATTTAAAATACAGAAACAAGTCCTCTATGCTAGGAAATTATGGAGTTCACCACTTTGAATCATAAAATAGACATACAGATTATATTCAAAGACATTAATGAGGTCAAGCTCTACCAACTGTTATAACCAATTATTCCATCTAGTGTATGAAAAAGCATAGCTAAATTAAGCATGACCCTGAGATATAGATCAAGAGTAAGTGGATTACCTTATGCCTGTTAGAATGACCATCATCAAAAAGACAAGAAATCAGTGTGCCCTGGTGGTAAAGTGATAAGCCTAGCAATAAGTTTGCTCCCTTCAGCTGGTATAATCTACATACATCCTAAGAATCTGGGTTCATGACCCAAGGCCAGAGACAACAACCAAAATAAACAACTAAATAAAACAAATAACATGCTTCTTCCTCTTCTCTTATTCTGTCTGCCTTTAATCCTGCCTGCACCTTTCCTTAAAAAATGTTTTAAAAGACAAGAAATAATAAATGTTGGCAAGAATTTGGAGACTGTACATTGCTGATAGGAACATAAATTAGTGGTCATTATGAAAAACAGTACAGAGTTTCCTTTAAAAATTAAAATAGAAATCCCATACAATCTAGCAATTCCAATTCAAGGTATTTATTTGAAGAAAAACAAAGTCAAAGAGACATGTGCCCCATCATTATTTATAATACTCAAGATATGGAAAAAATCTAAATGTTCACTGATGGATGAATAGGTTTTAAAAATGTATATACATATATATACATTAATATATTTGTATATATTTGTGTGTGTGTATATATATATATATATATATATATATACAAAGAAATGTTGTTCAGTCAAAAAATATGAAATCTTACCATCTGTGACAAGGAGTGGCTTGAAAGCATTATGCTAAGTGAAATAAGTCAGAAGAGAAAGACAAATACTATATGATCTCATTTATATGTGAAGTGTTTTTTAAAAAAACTAAACTCATAGAGAACAGGATAATGAAAAATGAGTAAGGGGGATCAAAAGGTACAAAATTCCAATTATAAAATAAATGTCATAGGGATGCAATGCACAACAGAGCAACTATAGTTAACAGTACTGTACAGCATATTTGAAAGTTGTTAAGAGAGTAAATCTTAAAAGCTTTCATCATAAGAAAAAATATTTTTATAACTATATATACTACTGGATACATACTAGATTTATTGTGATGATCATTTTTGCAATGTATACAAATGTTGAAACCTTAAGTTGTATTTGAAAGAAATACGTCATGTGTCAACCAAAAAATAAATAAATAATTTAGATCTATGTAAAATGAGTTTATTAAACCTGGCCTGGTGCTAGTTTCTTTATCCAAAAAAAAAATAATAATAAGCGAGTGGGATAGTTTTAAAGGTCAGAACAAAGGAACTTCTTCCAAATAGATAGAAGACATATCAATAACCTTCTGACTAAGAAATTCAATACAGTAGGGCTCTGAAAACTAGGACGGGATCAGTTTTTCTCACCACTGGTCCAAGCATCAGGAGGAAATGAGAAAACTCTGTAATAATATCAGTATAGATAGACTAGATTTCATAGGAACTGCCTCAGAGAGAAGGGTTGACTCTGGATGAAAGAGATCTCTCCACGCCTTCCACAGAACCCCATCAAAGCCAAGTTTTTGCTGTTGGGACTTTTCAGGCTAGAGTAAGACAGGACTGGTTTGTGCCTGCTCCTTAACTTGCACAGATTCATTCATTCTTTCAAAGCCTAGTTATTGAGGCCCTGCTAAGTCCCAGGCGCTGTGCTGTGTGGAGGCTCTATCAATGAGAGAGACTCAACAGGCTTTGTTCTGAAAAGAACACCTACGGTGATGAGCAGAAGTCAATTCTCCAGAGGCTATGGAAGCTGCAGCTTCAGACTACATTTCAAAGCCTGATTTTTTCATAATTTTCTATTTTTACTGGAAGCCCCAAAATGTACAAGTTTTGAGTACCACAAAGCCTGGCCCCAGCTCTGTGGAGGAATTCTATGAAGACCAGATTTCACGGCATCTCTCAGGCTTCATTACATACATTTATATACATCTATGTGCTTTCCTAAAACCCTAAGCCCCTTTACATTAGAGATAGTTCTAATTATCTTTGTGTCTCTGATATTCAATGCAGATGTATTCAGTGAATTACTAAGTGTGTGGACTTTAACCTTCTGCTATTGATATCCTAAATAACCAACATTTTACATGATTTGAATATGATTTTATTCCCTTTTTGCAACCAGGCTAACATAAGTGAGAAATTGTTGACTCTTATCCAGACCATTGAGCCAAGAAAAGAAGAAACTTTTCATGACTTTTCATGGTAGCAGCAGTCCTAGGTAGGAAATCATTGAAGCATGGAGTTGCTGAGTCAGTTAGGAAAGTGAAGTTCTTGGAACAAAATGCCTTCCAGACCAATGATTCTGAAACTTCAGTGTGCTCACCTGGAGAGTAGGGCCCCATCTCCAGAAGTTCTGATTCACTGGGGCTCAGATAGGAAGTGTGAATTGGCATCTAACAAGTTCCAGGGGATACTGACGCTGCTAATCCAAGGACCACATTTTGTCCTACATCACTGATGCCCAATCCTGGCAGTACATTAGAATCACGTGGAGAGCTTTAAAAGTGCTGATATGTGGGTCCTCTCCCACCCTGATATTTTGCTTAACTGAAATAGACTGAAATCTTGGTATTAGGATTTTTTAAATTTCAGTCAACATTGTGAACCACTACACCATGGAACATGAAGGATGTGAAAAAGTCTGAAGGTTACAAGTCTTTGCCTACCCTTCACTTCACCAAAAAAAGGAGAATATCCCATATCCCCATATTTGCAGAATCTTAAGAATCAGTTACAGAGAAATTTAAAGAATCTTCAAAGGCCATGGATTCCAGGCTCCCGCCCTCTACAACATTCACAGGCTGGGAGAATTACAACTGGAGGCAACGTTTCTGCTCTTAGACCTAGTTACTAAAATTCAGAGAAAACTAACATTGGCCTTTCTGCTCCACGTTCACCAACTTTTCAAGCTTTACATGTGTTAGTGACTGCCTGGAATGACCACCCCTATCCTGAACTCCAGAAGGTCCCAATCTGCTCCTCCCTGACACTTTCTAGATCCCAGCCTCTCCAGCTCTTTAGCTTTTCAGTCCCTTCTGCCAGTCCAAAAATAAAAAGTTTTTTCAAGTTCGTAATTTGTGCTTTATTTAAGGACCACACGCAGTGTATTATCTCACAAGAATGAAACCAGAAATAAAAGAACACCTAATGATCCGGTGACTGGTGGCCACGGCCAGATGGTCCTTGAGCAGAGGGCACCACCTTCACTCAAGGACAGAACACAGAACAATCTGGACCACACCTCTCCAGTAATATTTCTCTCCCTGCATCATAATTACTTGTTTGCATTTCCATCTTCCTCTCAGAATAATGTGTGCTCCTTGGAGATCATTTCTCTCCCTTATGGCTTTAGTGCCTAGTTCAAGTATTAAATGAAAGATTTTTGAACGAATATTGAACAATATATTATTAAGATCATGACTTGTCTTTTACACAAGAGGATTTTTCACTCTTCCCAGTTAACTCTCCATTTCCCCATCTAATTGCTGAAGGCCTTTACCTTTAATACCATTGAATATAAAAATCAATGTGTTAAAATCCTATACTATGAATTGTAGAACAACCAAACCAAGCCCAAATTATTTGAAAGATACCTCAAAATAGAACCTGAAACAGAGAACTAGAGTAAATGAGGAAAATGAGAATTTTGTTATTGTATTAGAAGTCCCTGATTTTACCTAAATGAATGATTTAAAATAAAAACAGTCTATGCTAAATAGCTTCATGGTAAAACTCTAAGCCCCAGAAGATCCTAGCATCCCTTCTATTCTAAACTTAGCTCAGCTACTGGCCCACCATGTGAATGAGTCACTGTTCTTCCTTGACTTAAATCATCCTCTTATAAAACTTGTTAAAGAAAGACGTCACTGCAAATTAGATGTTGTAGCTAAGTTTAGCCATTCTTAGGACATAAGTATTGTAACTCATGGGAGTTCGGTCATTTGTGTTTCTTGACTTATATTTAGTCATGTGCTTAAATATGTGTTTTTATGTATACAGTAGCTAAAGATATACCTTCTGCATAGACATAAATTTTATATATATGCAGATATCCACACAAAGCATGCTTGCTCAGAAACATCCTTGAGCTATTTTAAGAAGCAGCACTGTTTTACTGACAAATGTTCAGAATTCAGCTAACTTGACCCCAGCCTAACCTCTATGAATTGACAGCTTTCTCAAAGAGGATGTGTATGAGTTGGTACGTGTGTGTTGGGAAGAAGACAGGATGACCTGCTGGCCCCCATCCTGCGCTTCTCCTAGGATAGTGCAATTCACACTGAGCCACTCACACAGATGCCACATGGTGTAGCTCAGGAACTAATGGGTTTTCTCAACTAAATACTCCGCACTAAGGCTTCTCAGGAGAGACTGGGGTTCCAGTCATCAATAGCATTAACTTTCATTCTTTAAGGACCTCTTAAGAGCTGGAGCCATTTTTCTTGGATCAGGACCCTGTTTTATCTGACAAAGGTTGCCATTTAAGATCTGAGTGACAGGAGCAGTTAGTTTCTCTGATCAACCAACTACCAATCACTTATTGTCACCCCTTTGACATTAGGATCCTGAAAGAATGAGGATGAGAGAAACTACAAACAGAAAGATTTGGGGAGCCCTGAATTTTGCTTGGAAGGAAGAATCAGAAACCTGTTGAGTCCAGCAGCCACATGAGGGTCAGAGCACCAAGGGTCAAGAAGCAGAGGAGAATAACAAGAATACCAGGAACAGGTAAGGGTGAACAAAAGGCCAGCTCAGACCAGTGATCAGGACGGAACACTGTATGGGATTTGCTGTTGACAAAGAACTTTCTCATCTCATTTGCATCTCATAAAATCCCATTTACTTAGGTATTGTCATTTTCATTCTCATTTTTTAAAATAAGAATATGAGCCTCAGAAACAGAGTAGCTCACCCAAGGTCCCTGAGCTAGTACAAAACTGAGCTGCAGAGCATGGTCATCAAAATCCAGCAATTCTTTTTGTTAAAACTTTCTGTTAAACAAAGCAGCAAATGATACTGCCCACTCCAACACACACAGATCATAATTATACACCTCTACTGGATTCCCACTTAGGTGGCCAGGTCTGACCCAAAATCCCTCTCAAGAGCAAATAGGCTGCTTGTATCAGGAGAACTAGTATGCCCTAAATATGGAGCAAATGTCAGAGGAGATCCTTAAATACTAAGATACGAAACAAAAATAACTCAGACCCCCTTTCCAGGAGAGTATGCTGTGAACATTTTCCTGTGGATCAAAGGAAGATCTCGGACCACTGAATATAAGTTCTAAGAGAGAACTTAAAGGTGAATCCTGTCTCTAGTCAGGTCACATCTCAACTATTCAATTCATGTGATCATCTAACTTGTTTATTAATAGTGGAGGAGCAGGGAAAGCATTCTTTAATTGCCCATTCCTATGTTTGGTCATCTTTCCTATTAAAAAGGAAATATTTTGTATCTAATGTAAATTTTTATATCAGCTTTCTTAGGTCTTCTCAAGGGGAGGTAATCGGTGCCACTTGAAAAATATATTCAATATTGAAAAACCTACTAAGAATCACTTCAGGGGAAGAATGCTTTCTTCCCCAGTATAACAGTCACAACCCATGGATATCTCCTAAGTTCTATTTTTTGTGCTTTTAATCAATTCCATGGCTCATCTGTGATCCCTTTACAATGTTAGCACATGTATCTTAAGATGCAAAGACCAAAGCACAGTATTTTGGATGCAACACCCTAAGGAACACACTAAAAAGGCTGCTTTCTTTGCTCCTGAAAGATTATGCATAAAAACCATGCCCTAATATGACTAATTTATAAAAGCATCACCTTGCTGATTCACTCAGTGTGCACCCCATTTGCTGCTGCTCTGCTGATGTCGTGCCCTCCCTCCTCAGCTGTGTCTGTGGTCCATAAATTCTCCAGCACAAAACCCATTTCAACCTTTCCTGAACAGCTCCACTAAGAGAGGAAAGATCCACAGATGATAGTAGATTTAAAATATGATAAGAGCAGCCATATCTCATTACCACAGATGACTGGAGAGTCACAGAATTTTAGAATAAGAGAAATGTTCAAACCAGCACCATAACAGTAAAGAATTCAATGTGTGTGTGTGTGTGTGTGTGTGTGTGTGTGTGTGTGTCTGTGCATGCTCAATGAAGCCTCTTGATAGCCTAAGAACATTTGTGGGTAATCTATACACTTAGGTCTTTCTATAAAAAGGTAAGCACTATCCTCATTCAGCAGCTCACACGTTTGCTCAGCAAAGAGAACAAAATTGAGAAAACTGGAAAACTTAACCACAGTAGGGACAGCCATTACTTAGCTGATTTTCTCACTCATTTTCCCTTTCCACCTGCATGAGAAACCAAGCTATATACTCCAACTGCTGCAACCTGAACTTTCCCATTTTTCTCCTTGAAGCAAAACAAGATTGTAAAAGTAAAAACCCCAGAAATCTTCTAACCAAGAATGAGAGCCAAACAACTCAGATGCAGATAAAGAAAACACATTCCAAAATCAGCAAAGAGCCCAGGAAGGTTGCTAGAGGCAATGCTAGCACTTGTAACTCAAGCTTATCTCATAATAGAGATGTCCTCAAAGTTGAATGCCCCAGGCCTCACTGCCTGTGGGCTGAGGCCCTGCTGGCAAATATTTACTCAGTCTCAAAGCATCCTTTCCAAAGTTGTATTTTTCTTTACTCGGCTGATGAAATGAAATCTGTGGAGGCCAGTGAGGCAGCACTTTGTGCCTTAACCCATACAGAGCATCTGTAGTGGGACCTGGGCCATATCACGTACTCCTAAAATGAGTTTAGTTCTCTGGAATGTTCGCTTGATGCCTGCATTGCCAGCTGGGTAACCTTAGGTGGTCACTTCAATAGAGAATAGCCTGATAAAACAGTGAAAGTATCACACTGCTTTCATTTAATAGCTGAACCCTGTCTGTTTTCAAAATAATATACTGCTATTTATTAGTGACATTTAAATATTAAATATTTAAATATTTAAATATAATGAAGATTATAGGCGCTTGCACTGCCATGTTCAATACAACATCACTCAAAATAGTCAAGAAGTGCAAGCAAGCTAAATGTCCAATGAAGGAAAAAATAAAGGAAACATGGGATGTACATATAAAGAAGGAAATTCTGTTATATATGCTATATATATGACTCTTGGGGACATTTTACTGGTAACCGAAGGACCAATAACTGCACCATTCTATGCCTATGAATTATCTTAAGTAGTCAAACTCACCAAAGGAATAGAGTAGAATGAAGGTTGCTGGAAGCTGGTGGGAGGTGGGAAAAGGGAACTCTCTGTTCAATTAGTATAAAATTTTGTCATGCAAAATGAAAAAGTTCTAGATATTTTGCAAATTTACACTGATAGTAATCAATACTGTGCTATACACTTTATAAATTGTTGAGTAGATTAGGAACTGTTTCTACCACAATTTTTAAAAAATGATTCTCTTCAACTTTATTGTAAAATGGCAAACTGAACTGACAATAAAATTATGTGCATCTCAAAATACACACACACACACACACACACACACACACACACACACACACACGCACTAAGCACTTAACAACAAATATAGGCTTTGAGCAGGCCTAGATCAATACTCCTAGATCTAGAAACAGGGCCAGCTTCATGGCTTTATGACCTGTGGCGCCATATCCAGCTCCAAGTTTGACTTAAAATTCTGCTGATTTAGTCTAAAAATTCCTAATAAAGTTTTTAAAGGACCTTGCATTTTTGTTCTGTACCAGGCCCCACATATTATGTAGCTACTCCTTCCCAGAGCTGAGTGTATGCACATACAAATCATCTTTATATAGTCTGTTTCATGTGACCATAAATTTGTGACATCCAAAGATTATTATATAATCTGTGCACAGTGCTACAAATGTTGTAAAAAAAATTAAATATCAGAATGGTAGACACAAGTGACTTGCTGAAAGCAGTTTTTCCAACCATATAAAATTCTTAAACTGGAAGTTTGGAATAATGTAGTTAGCAGTAAAAGAGATTTGGAAATCCCTTAATTTGGCTTTCATCTGCCTGACAAAATGTATGCCTAGGCAGGCTACTTACCATTTCTGTCCTCCAAAGCACATCTCCTGAACTGGGGAAACTGGGGAAGCTAAGCTTATCAAACCTCTCTGCCTGGTATTCTCTGATATACTTTGTTTAAAATGGATCTTTTGTTTATCACAGCACAGTAATGGTAAATTCTTGAGTATGTAGATGTTCAACCACTCATTTTCACCAAGCCTCCAGCTCAATTCTCTGAAGGATTTCTTCTAGGTCATATAAAGGAACCAGAAGGAATAGGTACTTTCACAGACTTGAGTTGAGTATTCTTGCAGTAGTCATGTGATCATGTTGCCTACAGATTTTAGACAACGTCAATGAAAATCAAAATTAAACCTAAAGTCTAAAAGACTTCTCACCAAGATAATTTATTGAGTGATCAAAAATCATCAAGGTATCCATGAAAATAAGCTATTAATTAAGATAGACTAATTGACAAACTCATTTGGAAAGGAAAGGGGAGGTGCAATAGCAGTTTAGCGGGTCAGTTCACCAGACACAGTCCGCATACATCCCAAAGACCCAGGTTCATGACCTGGGGCCAGGCTGAACAACCAAGATCTCCTCGTAAGAAAAGACAGGATCTTTTCAGGATCTCCACTACTAATGATAATAAAGAAAAATGTACGTTGACTTGACTTGTGGGCAATCTAGAAGTCTCATTTTGGCAGCTTCAATAATCTTTTTCACCAGCTTTCCACCAAAGCCTAGCAATCAGCAAACTGAACTGGTTTACATTTTTGTTTCTTCTCTTCCCTCTCTCCAATTGAAGCACAATAAATAATTTCATAATCAAAAGGAAGAGTCTGCAAATAGGATCATCAGCTCCTTACATAATTATAGAAGTTATGTGAGTAAGATGTGCCCCCTGCAAAATAAAAATCCCAAGATAGCTTCCATCTAATTAATACTAAAAGCATCATTTATTTCCCCAGCTCACTGGACAACTGAGCATCTGGCTTCCACAGGCAAGAAAGTATATGAACCCAAACTGCCTTCCTCTGATGATCTCTATTTACACTCAAAATGGAATAGCCAGAAGACATCTTAGCGGGGGATCATCTAAGAACATCTGCATTTACAAGCAAGATAAAAAATTCCCAACTACTCAAGGAAGTCTAACATCTATTGTTTAAATGCCTTCTTTCCTTTTCTTTTATTTTTCTTTTCATTTCTCATCAAAGCCTACATTTTGGAAGCATCCACATCAATGCACAAATTCAAATCTACCTGGGACCTTTGAACAAATCCAGGGAACTAGAAATCTAATTGGTGGCCTGTTTTTTCTTAGAAAACATTGAATTTAGTCAATCCTCAACTTTCAGTGCTCACTTATATACAAGTTCTATAGTTCTGCTCCCATCTGCTAAGCAATGACATAAATTTATCATCCATTTGAATCAGAAAAGAAAAATAGAGAGGAAAGCAATCCAGCAGCATACACAACCTCAGCACATAAACAACATAAACACTTTGGGTAGTTGAAGGAGCAAAGAAGCTTTGACTCAATCTTTCAAGATATCTGTTGCTGCCCCAAGTCCTTCCTAATTCCTAAGCAAAATTGTCATGTTATACTTTCATTTATGTTATACCTTTATTATTTTCCTTGTATCTGTATGGAAAATAGTCACTCATTAACTTTCATGGAATTAATTTCAACAAGTAGTGATTGGATGCTTATATGGCAAAAACTACAGAACCAAGGATTGGGCCTGAATTAATTATGGTCCTTAGCTTCTAAATCTATCAGCAAAAGAAAAGTATGTAACTAAATGCTAAACCAATAGTATAAAAAAAAAAAAAAAGGCAGCAGGAAAAAAAAGAAAGAAGCTGATCCTTAAAAGATTAGTAGCACTCTATTAGGAAAAAAAAAAAAAAAAAAAAAAAGAACAGAAGATTATTCTAGAGAGAAAGTATCACAAATATGAGGGGAAGGTGAGAAGAGAAAGGCATGATGGGGGGAAATTACTAAAGACATACTCAAGATTTTAGAATCCACCTAATAGGCCACAAGGAAGACATAAAAATTAAATTTCAAACTAGCATAGGAGAAAACATGACCACAGTCTTATTTTAGATAGATCATTCTGATGGTAGAGAAGGACTAAGGAAGAGTCAAAGTGTTAGGAAGTGGTAGAAAGCTGTTGCAGAAAAACAAGATTACATGCATATGGAGTTTTGCAGAAAATAGAATTGGAAAATCTATAAAACTTATTTAACTGATTAAAGAAAAGAAATAAAGAGGAAGAAAGAGAAGAGTACTCTGAAGCACTGACATTAGGTAGTATGGTAGAGAGTGAGGCTAGTAACAGTGTGGAGGTATAAATGTGAATAATGATTTCACTGGGGAGTATATTGAGCTTGAAATACCCACTACACATCCAGGTAAATATGTATATCAGTCATTTAAACTTGATCACAGGAACTTGTAGGATTGGGAGTCATCAGACCATTGTAAATTAGATGGGCCAAGGTTAAAGGATAGCCCAAGGAGAAAGGGAAAGAATAGAATTAGAGGCCATATACATTTAAAAAGGAAGAGAAGGCAATGTAAAAGACTGGGGAAAGAAGCATAAAGGTATTTTTTTAAGTCAAATTCTTAGAACAAAGCGAAAAGAAAGTTTTAAGAAAGAAAGACTGCAGAGCATGGAGACTATGAAAATAATTTGGGAAAAAATGAAAATCAAATATGAAGAAATTTCAATACAATGTTAAAGGAAATACAGATAGCAGGGAACTGAGATGGAATTTCGAAGCGGAAAACTGGAGGCAGAGTAAAAAACTGAGGGTAGATTATTCTGTTCTTGTTTTTGCAGAAAGTGGGAAGCAATCAACAATAAAAGTAGAGGGGAGAATGGGCTTAGGCCCTTGAAAAGTAAAGAGAACAAGTACAGGAAATGAAAAACAGAATTGATTAGAAGTGAGTGCATTTTTAAGACGTGAATAAACTACAGATCCAACAAACGTAAGTAACCATAAATTTATAGTACAGCTGAATCAAAATAGATCTAAGATTTTTCAAATAGCCTTAAACAATCAGTACAAAACATGTTGATCCATGTTTGAGGTGTGTTAAGACAAATGTAGAGAAAAAAAAAAGGTCAAGGAATAAAATCATTCAAAGGTCTGAGAGGGTCATTAGCTGATTCAAGGTGATGAGAACACAGTGAAGGGAGAAAGAAGCAGATCACCTGGGAAAATATAGGACAAGGTGTCAGAAGATTGGAGTAAGTCTCCATTGAGTTTTTGTCTTAAAGATTTGATATTTTAGAACATTTGCAGGTTTACAACACAATTGATTTCCCATGTACAGTGATTTCCCATGTACTTCCTACACCCCACATATGCATTGTCTCTCATATTATTAATATCACTCACCAGGATGGTATTTTTTTTACCCAAGGTGACTGACACATGATAATCACCCAGAAGTCCATATTCTTCCTTAGGGTTCACTCTTGGTATTGTACATTCTATGGGTTTGGACAAAAAAACTTAGTAACATATACCTGTCATTATAATACACAGGATATTTTTACTTTCCTAAAAATATCTTGCGCTCTACCTATTCCATTCTCCTCACTCCCCTCCTTCAACCCCTGGCAACCACTGATCTTTTTACTGTCTCCACAGTTTTACCTTTTCCAGAATGTCACATAGTTGGTACCATACAGTATGCAGCCTTTTCAGATTGATGCCTTGTACTTATTAATATGCATTTAAGTTTCTTCTGTCTTTTCATGACTTGATAACCCATCTCCATTTAATTCTAAATAATGTTCCATTTTCTGGATGTACATTTCACATACTGAAGGACACATTTGTTGCTCCCAAGTTTGGGAGCAACTATGACTAAGGCTGTTCTAGACATCTATGTGCAGATTTTTGCATGAATATAAATTTTCAGCTCCTTTGAATAAATACCAAGGAACCCAAAGAACTGGTATCATAGTAAGACTATGTTTAGTTTTATAAGAAAGAGATTGTCTTCCAAAGTGCTCTCTATTGAGTTTTATCACAAATTTCATAGGTGTAGACAATGACAGTTGTAACGGGATCCAAGTATGTACTCAGATACAGAATTTCAAAGCAGTTTTGGCACAGAGCTGTTCTAAAAAGCTAGTAGTTCAAAAAGGTCACATAGTTGATTGCAAAATATGGTGAGAGCTCCTCAAAGTACATTTCTTAACCACAGTTAAAAGCAGTTACTAGGGCTCACTTCTAGCTGTCTTAAAATATTTAAATATTGAAGCATTAAAGTAACATGTCAGCAGTGAATGTGAAGTCTTTGCAATTTATTGAATTATTTAAAAGGAAGTTCAATATTAGTTCAGGATCAAGGATTGTTTTTATTCAGGGCACAACGATGTTACATATGTGTTTCTTCCTATCACTTCTCTCTTCCATGGTGTCAGTTCCACAGTGAGCCTCAGTTCTTACATGTTAATATATATTTGTAACACCCTTCAGAAGGAAAGAAAGAACTTTCTTTCCCAGAACCTTCAGAACAAACAATTTTTCTAATCACATGTAAAACCCTGAATTGTAGTCATGGGGTGCAATTACGTTGATTAACTATATCAGGAAATTGAGTAGCATTCTGCTAAAGCCATGCCCTGCATGAGAAACTGTGGTCAACAGAGCAAAAATCAGTAGTTAACAAGAAAAGGAAAAATGTGCACAGAACACATCATACTGTCCATTTTCTTTTAGGGATATAGCTAATAGCTGTCCGTGAATTAGGATTCTGTAATATATAGCAAAGATAGACGAAGAAGAAAATATAGATAACTAGATAACATCACCTACCATAGTGTAATATTGTTAGAAAATATTTTTCATTATGTTGCTTCCCCTGTCTATTAGCTCATGCTTCAAACTATGTTTCTGTTGATAGGGGAAGATTCTTTGTAGTTATAGATAGACGTTTTGTTGATTATCATTTCAGTTCCCAGTCTGTTTCTCAAGAAATCCCTTTTCCTTTACTGTAGGAAAATATCTTTTTGTCTTGAAGCATAAGATGAGGTCTCTACAGTTTGAAATACAGTCCTTTCTTTTTTTTTTAAATCGAAATGAAAAAACAAAGTCCTAGTGGCTTTAGTCTATTGCAACCTTTTGCTGATATGCCACTTTAATGCTCATTTTCTCTTACAGCAGAACACACCTAATTAATTTGGCATTCATTTCTATGTAGCTTATCAGGGAAGAAGACTTAGTTTGATTTATGATAAACACCTAATTAATAAGTTAATCTTCTTTTCATATACTCTTTGCAGGTATACTATTTTCAGAATAAATGGGGAAATATCAGGGTGAGTTCCAGAAGTCTTCTGGCTACTTCAATCACCCAAGAGAGTTATTATGTTCACAGAAGTGCACTGGACATTAAAGTGCAATGTGTCATTCAAGCCCTTCAGGAGGTCATCTAGCTAGGGAGACAAGCTTACAAAACAGGAACGGGCAGAACAGTGTGGA
Source organism: Solenodon paradoxus (assembly GCA_004363575.1). Taxonomy (NCBI): domain Eukaryota; kingdom Metazoa; phylum Chordata; class Mammalia; order Eulipotyphla; family Solenodontidae; genus Solenodon; species Solenodon paradoxus. Next base: position 400,095 of record RJWH01000136.1, read on the forward strand.
ATTAAAGTTCAGAAATAGCATTCTAGAGAGTAATGGTCAAAGGAAAAGTAAACATGGAGTGGAGATAAAGGCTGGGTCACTCTGATTGGTTGAGGAAGTTTCCCAGAAGTGGGCGGGGTGGGGAGGCGGGTAGCTTTAATTGAATCATACAGAATATTTCAGTTAAGTAGATAGAGAAAGGACAGTCATGGAGGGGATGTTGGGAGATGAAAAGAATCATTCCGAAGACTGTTAAGAACCTGTCCTTCTAAAGAAGATCAGGTTAGGGATCAGTGATGGGGAAGAATGGCTAAAAAATGGACTAACATCATGAAGAATTTTAAACCCTGTGTCAGAAGAGACTCCTCTGGAACATCTATCTGATCAGAGGGATATGCTAAAAAGGAGTTAAAACTATCAGATTGAAGGAGTGATCAAAGACAGGCTGATGAGTTACAAAACAATATAACAAACCAGTGGTGAAACCAGAGACAACAGCAAGAAAATAAGCCTCTCCCTTATTCAAAGGTTACAATGAAAAAGAGTTCAGACTTGACCTTGGCTCTTAATCCTGTAGAGAGGTTGAGTTTGAGATCACAGTAGGGCATCTAAGGGAAATCATCTTTGCAAACAGTTGGGGAAACCCATTCAAGCCAAATTTGGATATAATGCAATTGGAAGTCACAATTGCTGCCAATTAGCTGTGTAGGTTCTCTTATTTTCTCTCAGTAGAGTGGTTGGGTTTTTTGGATTTTGCTTATAGGATCACTCCTTCCAGAAGCTCCTTTAACAGAGAGATCCAATCAGAATATAGAAGTAAGACACTTAAAAAACATATTGAAATTTTTAAAGATTCTAGTACCCATCCCAAGATAATATGGCTTACTGATGAATTTATTACTGTATGTAGGTTGCTTATTTAATATTTAAATATCCTGTTGCTTGTCTAGTACTTTTATAAAAACTCACTCGAAGTACACATATGTTTACATGTCGCCAAATTCAGAATCTAGGTTGTCTCAAGTTTTAAGTATACAGGAATCTAGGGGTTCTTTAAAATAAAGGCTCACTGGTTGTAACAGAGTCCTGCAATCTGCATTATTAACAAGTATCCCAGGTGATCCTCTTGAAGACAAAATCTTTAGAAAAGTACTAACTTAACTCCCAGGTGTTATTTAAGCTCTCCCAACCAGTGCACTTAAGCCACTTTAGATGTTCAATAAATATTTATTGTATTGAATTAACATGTGCACAACCTTAACAGCAATAGGCACATATTATTATTTTTTTGGATACCTAAGTATATCAACCTCTCAAGGAGATGCCATAGTTTGAGTTATGTACATAAAAGATATAGCATGAACATGATTCAAGTCTGGGACTTATCTCTACTTTCTTGAAACATCACGAGTCTCCAACCAAATAAATTCTCTTTTTTTTTTTAATTTACCACACTATACATCTATGTAGACATGTATGCAGTTAAAATGGAGATGGAAAACTCCTTAAGCAATAAAATCCAATGTAAATATGAGTTGCACTATATTCATTTTTTTTTATTTACTACAAATGGGATCTCTAGATCATAGGTTACTCCCTATATGATTCTGGGCCCTAAATACTGAGATAAATTCTGAAGACAGTTTCTGAATTGTAACTGATTCAACTGATTCTTGCTGGTATTTAAATACTATTGTGAGATATTTATTGATTTACTAATTGATTACATTCATTTTTAGGATGAAAGTCTGACAATTTAAATTAAATGGTATGTGACTTATTGTAAGTGACTATTATTAAACCCAGAAATCACCAAGGGCTTCTGAAAAAACACCCTGGAGAAATTTGTGGAAATTTCTTATGAAGGTTTTGCTTTAAAGTTTGTTATTATGAATAAGGAAAACAAATAATCCAAAATTGCTTTTCATATTTGTGTTAGGTCTCAGAGTAGATTTTCTTTTCAAAGTATTTAACTCTTTGCTTACTCATGTTCTTTTTTCCTTCAACCCAAAACATTTTAATCAGAGATAGTGGTCTGTAGATCTCTAAATACATATTAAAACATCTAAAGGTGATTATTTAAATCATTTTATACATAATTTTTTCAAGACCAATTTATTCTACAGTTACTAAAGAACAATGTTAGACTGCTATTTTAGAAGTATAACTAGTACTCTGAAAATGTCTTCTCACCTCTGGATAGTAACTTTCTGAATACTCACTAACATACATACACTAGAGGAAATTAATCTAAATTGTGCATCTTATAAATGTTCCAACATCGTTGCCTATTTATGAACTTAATATATTCTTGGGCATCTCCATCTGAGTAGCTACTTTAAATTTGTGGTTGAATCCAGTAACCCATCAAGCAGATATTACAGTTTATGAAAATACATGGATGCTTAGATAAATATATACTCCAAACATGAAAAAATATTATGATTGTTCAAGAAAATATAATACTTTAAGAGATTTTAGAGTAGTTATTTCCTGAACATCTCTTTTCTTCAAACATTAGACGAGGTTGCATTGTTTACAAAAATTTATTCATACAAATTTTACACACTTTATATAACAGTTATCAAACTCCTAGTTAATAGATATCATGTGTGTAATAATACTTGGTTAAGATGTTTTTATAATCAGTTGCACACAAAATAAGAGTTTCAAGACTAACATCTACCTAAATTATCACTATATCAATAAATCTGCTCCAGTTTAGTAAGGCTCTTGGCATTTCTATAAAGTATACAAATGATTAAACTGGGTGATCACTGTAAATGCTTGCAACTAGCCACGGGAACACTAAAGTAGACTTCATAAATAAAAGGTTAACTAGAGCCCTATTTCACCACTAACAGCTGACACAAATACAGAAAACTCTGCCCATTATCCAAGAAACAAATATTAAGACTAAAATGCAAGCCGATGTGTTGCAGCATTGTAGGGCCACTAAATAGCCATCTGTGATTCGTGGCGATTTAAAAGGCGAAGAAAGGCACTAAAGCTGCAAACTGCATCCCGCGTCACATTGCCTGAGGAGACTGCAGAATTAAAGAAAGATTGATCCTGTACGCAGGACTCAGACACAGATCGAATGCCTCTGTGCTGTCACTGTTTGCAATGTGATCTCCTGGCAGCATCCATCCCGTCTGGGAATGCAAATCCAATTCTGTTTTCTTTGATGTATGACTTCATACTGATCAAATCCAAATCCATAAAGGAAAAGGAAAGGTCCTTTAAACTATAAATGCTCATGTTTAATCTTTTTTTTTTTCCTAAAAGAATTCGTGCCTGAAATTTGAGAGTTTGGCTGGTTTGCCTGTTGTTTGATCTGGTTGCTGGGTGAAGTTTCTTTTGTTTATACAGATTACTGGATATTTTCAAGGACTTTAGAGGAAACAGACAGACATGCTTTCTGTAGCCAAGAAAGAATACAAGGGGAGGTTTCCAGGGTAGGTGGGAGCTTGCTTACTTCACTCGACCACAAACATAATATAGTACTCATACATATGAAGAGGAAGTTTAAATGATTTATCAGTCAGTAAAACTGACAGCATGTGGACACTACACATTCTAATATGACAAAGATTGGTTTTATGAAATAGATTTTACTAAGCAATAAGCCATAATGTAGAAAAATACATTTTACCTACAAACTCAATAAACAAGAAACAAAAGGTTCATAGTTAGTGCATCATTACTTCATGGTAACTACACAAGGATTCCTAAACTTTACAATAAGTGTTTGCATCAACCAACAAAAAATAAGCATTCACAAGTTTAAGAGAAGTGAATGAAAAATGATGGTAAATGGTACTTAAGCAGTGTAAGAGGGTCTGAAGGAAGGGACTTTACAAAAGAAAAGGGTGGCTCCTACAGAGCAGTGTTCAAAGGAGAGGATCCTGGCCATTTCACAAGATGAATAAGCATGGACAGCACTGGAGAAAAACACATTGTACTTTGCATCCATTTACAATACCCAGCACCCAAAGCCAGTCAGGCAGAGGACCAATGGGAGGGGGGGATGGGGGCGGCGGGCAACTCAGCTTGCCCCCCAGTGTCCCAGACTTGGGGCAGCCCCAAACCAGTCCCTCTCTTAGGTCCTCCTCCTACTGCCTTTTGCTCTGCCTCTTCCAATATGCCTACATTGACTTTGTTCCACTTGCCCTAACCTTGGGATACTGTATTCCCTGGAAGTACAGAAAAGGGAGGTTCTTAACCCAAGTTTCCCGTCTCTGTACAATTCCCTACCTCTTCCCCAGGGAGTGGCAAGGATTCTGGGGAGAAGCGCAATTTGGATTGAGCTGTTGTTTTATCAGAAGAATTTTCTTCTGGGCTGAGATTCTGAAGATAGACAAATACACATAATAATAGTATCAAAGAAAGCAGAAGTATTGGAATTACTACCCATGGAGGGGGACTATGCCCAGTAGAGTTCCACTGGGATGGAAGCAGCAGCCTGCCCCAGTGACTCACTGGGAAAGAACGGTCTTCAGCAATTCTCCCAAATCATTAACTCAAAATCTCCCTGGAGTAGGGCATCATTGTTTATAAACAGTAGCAAATGGTAAGTATTAATATCTTCAGGCCTGTCATGGATAAAAATACTATCCTTTTAATTCCAGTTTACAAAAATAGGAGTAATATTCAAAACAATGATTGTCTATTTTTCTATTTATTTTATATAAAAACATAAACAGCTCAGGCAAATTTTCAATCCTTGTGCACACTTTGTATGAACTGCTCTCTATTATATATATTCTTAATATATACTTATAATATATATATATACATATCAGTAATTGGTCCACAAAGTATATCTGTGCATTCTCTAGTGCTTTGTAAAAAGAAAAACAATATTATTATCAAAATATTCATTTAATGGCTTTACTTCATACATAAATACATGTTTGGATAGAACACATGAGCGATGACTGATCAGTCTGACTTTTCATTGTGTCAGAGTTGTATACACGGTAGCGCGTCACTCATCGCTACAAATACGCTATTCGGCGGCCTTTGTTTTTAACCCTTTGTTTATACCTTTTCCCCAGGACTGCCGCCAAGTATTTCTTGACAGCCATTTGTTTCCGGTAACGGCTGTAGCTGTCAGTGAAGATTCCATCCGAGTGGCGCTTGGAGAGTGGCTCCCCGTCGTCATCCGAGCCGCCGCCAAGGCTCCCACTGCAAGGAAAGGGGTCGGGTGGAGGTTGGCAAGGCGGGAGATAAATATTCAATTGCTGCAGGGAGCAGATGGGCCCCACCCGACTCCGGAGCCTGCAGGAAGGTGGCCATCCTCTGCCAGTAAACAGCGGAAGGAGGACTCAGATGCCAACCCACCACTCCTCCCTCCCCATCGAGGATTTCCTGGCATCATTACCTTCTTACAGAAAGGGCCAAACCTGAGGTCCCGGCTAAACACGTGAGATTTAAGCCTAACCTTTCACCTAGTGGGGCCCTTTGGGATTGGATCATCCGTGCGTTTGCGCGAAATTGTCCTAACTGTTCCTCTCACGCCAACCACACAGAGAAAATAACCAAAGAACCCTGCATGTTGGGTTGGCTGCTGCCTTGAAGTTTACATAAATTCTGCAATTCCCAGTCAGACCCAAACGCTCTCCTTTTACACGCTAAATTGAAAAACGTGATAATAATATAAGTCGACAGGGTAGGCAATATATTTCATCGCATGAATTATTCATTGAAAAAATGCAATGTTTTCCCAAGGGCCTTATGAAAATATTGCCGTCTGCTGAGCCACATTGCTCTCAAGCCCTGTGCTTGATTTGTGCTTGGTTTTCTGGCAACAGTAAACACTGCTTATCTAACTACCCGAATGGAGGGGTTTGTTTGCTTCTATTTGAATTACACAGTAAAAGAATGTCAAACCTCCCTCCCCCACCAAAAAAAAAAAAAAAAAAAAAAAAAAAAGTTGTGCTTAGAGAAAATTACAAAACGTTCCTTGAAGTTTGAAGGTTTTGAATACTAGGGGTTAAGAGGGCGTTTATGTTTTTATTAAAATCACACTCTCAGGTTCCCCAGCCCTCTCCTTTCCGCTTCTGGGACTTTGCTCAAATTTCCCATTTCGGAATCAACCTCTGTGGCAGGGGCGGGGCGCACCCTCAGTCCCTCACTCATTCACGAAGTAGACGCCCAACCTCCAGCCCACCCCTCCTCCCTCAGCACCCGCACCCACTCCAGCGCACGCGCGCCATCACGCGCTGGTTAACTCTTTCGCAAATTCTTACCCCACGCCCTTGGCCACAAGCGTCTGCAGGTATTTCCTGGCGGATAGCTGGTCCAGCACTTTGCGGTAGGCCTTGTTAAGGATCCCGTGGGCGACATCCCTAACAGGAAGGGAAAAATGCACTCCCAGATTCAATGTCTATCCCCAGTGACCGCCCCAGGAACCCGCTGGGCAAGCACTCCGATGCGCGCTCCGAGAAGCTGACGGGGAAGGCCCTACAGGCACAAACTCGCAAAGAACTATACTGGGGTAGAGGGAGATGGCAGATGTGCAGTCTGGTCATCCCTTCGTCGGGGTCCCACTCACTGCCATTCCTTAGGCCACAGACTTTTTCAATCCCCACGCGGACCTCGTGTTCAGACTGACCCGCCCGCTACTAACTTTCTGTCGTTCTTTTGGGAGCCAGCCATGGAAAAGCTCGAGGGTTTTCGCGAAAAAGAACCCACCGGGTGGGCGTCCCCTCGCCCCTCCGGTCAGTTCATTCCCAGGGCGCGGGCAATCAGTCGGGCAGGGAGGCGGCGCGAGTGGTAGGTACCTCTTCTCCGCAGGGTAGTACAGCGCGTAGACGTCGCGCAACGCGGAGGCGGGGCTCCCTACGCCCGGCGGGTCCGAGTCGTAGAAGTCCTGCAGCGGATTTCCGTCCTCGCCATACGCTGCGTCCTCCAGCCTGCCAGGGTAGCCAGGGGCAGAAGGAATGGTCAGTACGAGTCCCTTCACGACTCTGCGAAGACCCAAAGAGAGGTTTTGCACTGATGTTCCTTCTCCCTAAAGGTCCCCTAGGAGAATCGCCTCCTCTTAGGGGATAGGGGCGTGTGGACAGAAGTAAAGACAAGGAAACTACACCCAATAGAGATTCCCATCCCGCACGGCGGCTCGCCCCACTTCCTCTCCGGATAAAGATTCGCCCTGCTGGGCGGTGGCTTCAACTAGCCCTGGGAAGCCGAGGTGTCTCCGCCAAGCGCGCACAGCTAGCCACGGTAAAAGCCCGCCCCACTCCCGGCCTGGCACCAGAGCCTTCCCCCGAAATCGCAACGAGTGGAGATGAAAAAGGCCTTGGAGACCATACTGATCAACTCAGAGACCAGAGAGGAGAGTCCGGACCGAAACAGAGAGGGTGGGTGAGTGGAGCGTGAGGTGGTCAGCACAAGGAGCCACCCCCACCCTGGCCTGTGAGCCCAGGGGAGCCCTTCACCGCGCAGATGTAGGTCATGGAGAACCTCCGGCTTCTATTTTGGGTCAGAGAGGATCTGGCAGGAACATGAATAATAGATGCCCCTAAACTTAGTTTGGCGGCAGCTTATTCTATAGTGTGTCCGCGCCCTCCGGTGCCTCTTAACTGAAGAAAGTGCCAGGCACCTGGGACTTTGATAATAGTTGGGGGCGAAATAGGGCTTTTAATTCCACTAAATAAACAATTCTCGCTGATCTGTTAGCTATGGCGGGGAAGTGGTATTACACCTCAATCTTGAGGCTCAGGCAAAGGGTCAGCTGGGAACCCAGAGTCCGCAGCAGCATAGCGATCTCGCAGCCACCCTTGCCTAACGCCTCTGCCCTTGTTATAGAACAGAGGATGGGTGAAAACACAAGACTTGGTTTGGGCCGCTGGGGAGACTCGGAAAGCAGGTAGGGTAAATAAGCTCTCTAGGACGAGGTAGGGCCATATTTCGTTACTTCACTCTTTTCTCCATCACTGAAGAGCTGAAGGTGTGACAACGCAACCGTCTGCCGGCCGGTATCCAGACGCTCCTCGGCGCTCAGTCTCCGGGCTGGCTCAGTTTCCGGAGTTCCCTTCGATCCTTACGCGGTGCTTAGATGCTGGAAACCCCCTCTCTCTGAACAAAGTGATGACCAAAGGACCCTAAAGCGAGCGTCGGTGCGCACGACTTGGAGGAGCGTCTCTGCGGACAGAACGCACGCTCCTTTTTACCCACAGCAGAGTGCACGGAGAGGCTTGCCGCGCTGCAAAGCGAGCTTCCCTCTGCCGTTGACCGACCCAGGATTCTGGGGCTTCGGCGGGAAATGCAGGCAAAGTGGACCGATTAGAAATCAGGGGTTAAGAATAGAAACAAGGTTACTTCAGCCTGGGTCGGGCTGGGCTGTCCTCCAGATTCTGCCCGCTTGTTGGCTTTCTCTTCATTGCATCTGTTTCTCTCCCGCCCTTACATACTCTTTCTTGTTCATCCTCCTCTCTGGTCGCCTTTCCTCAACAATAACTGGACGACACTCTAACTCCCCACCGCATTCTGAGACTCAAAATGCAGTTAGAAAAGTATGACTTGAGAGAAAGCTTTTCCAGGGGAAATATTTCAAAAACAGGTGAGCGGGAGGGCGAGGAAGACCTCGCGGGATAGTCCAGAACTGGCTGTAACAAAGCACTGTGCAAGTGAGCGTCAGTTCAACACCCAGACCTGGCTCTGGGAGCCTAAGTTTTCCAAACTCGTGCTAAGAATAACGAAAGGAAGTCAAGCTCGCACCCTACCCTTCCCCCATCCCGAAGGAGGGGTTGGGGGAGGGTAAGTTTCTCCAGCCGCTGGTCGCGCGCTGACTCCACCCGGGCCGCTGAGCTGCGGCGGGCTGGGGGAGGGGCGCCGAACGGATCTAGAGACAGTCAGGCCCTCAAGACGGGCTTGGGCCCGGGATCCCGGACCCGAACCAAAGGGCTGTGGCGCACTGGGGGAACGAGAGGAAACGGTAATAGCCTGCGCTTAAGAACTGCCGGTGAGAGACCCGGAGGAGGCGTCGGGGGAAGGGAAGGCAGCTCCAGCCTCAGCTAAGCCTTGGCAGTGAGCACTTACCTGATCCCAGGAAAGCGGAGTCCGGCAGCAGCAGGTGAGCCGTAGACGCTGCTGTGCATTATTATCCCGTAGACCAGCAGGGCCAGCCTCGCTCCGCTACACATGGTCATTCTGCGCAGGACGGGAAAAAGACACGGCAGTCAGAACACCCCTGGCCTTTCCCCCTCCAACCCTAAGGAACTCCAGGAACTGTGGGAGGGACCGGACTCAAGCTCTGGCTCCGGGCAGAGACCATCCCGCGCTCGCCCTGCCACTTCCTTCTGGCGATAGTTAAACAAAAAAGAATATATAAAATGCCCAATAACTCTTCAGACCTAGTGCAAAGGAAAGCTAATGCTCACTCACCCTGATGCAGGCAAAAAGAATCTACAGTCAAGTGAGTCATTTGCTTTGGTAAGATTGTCTTTCCCTTATTAATTCAACTCTTACCGTTGGTAGGAGAGGATTTGTTGTCAAAGTAGGACAGCTGGGAAAAAGCTCCGCCAAGTTCCTGAGCTGGAGTCACAACCCAAGAGGCATCACCGTCTGGCGTTAGCGTCTGAGGAGAAGCCGCAGAACCGAGCGAGAGCAGCAGAAGCTGCTGGAGGACTTGTTTGCTGAGGCCAGTATTCTGTTCAAAAGTTTGTAGACGCACACAACTAGGAGGGAGCGTGACACCGAGAGAAGGGGGCGAGGAAAGAGGCAGAAGAAAGGAAGGGGAAGCGACGAGTTAAAGTGGGGGTGGGAGCCAAGTGGTCGTAAATCCACCGTGAGAAAGAAGCGAGTGATGAAGGAAAAGGAGAGGAAAGAAAGAGGGAGGATTAGCAGTCTCTGTGGAAGCCTCCAGGTCTAGCAGCTGCGCGAGTACGCAGCGCCTTCTCTGCTCTGAGGTCCCTCTGACTGCGTCTGAAGCTGCGGCTTCTGCTGCTGCTGCCGCTGGTTGCAGAGGTGACCGGCCCTCTGCTCCTATTTATATGTGCAGTTAGCAGAAATCTACCTGTAACATAGTTTAAGAAGAGCCTTCTTTGTCAACATCTGTCTGCCTATGGCCTCTCAGTACAGAATATTTTGTTGCACTGTTGCGCTCCGATTTTTATTCATGAAATGACTTCCTTTTTTTTTTTTTTTTTTCAGTCACGTAATGATCGGGTATCAGAAAAAGACGTCAGCATCCTACTCCCTCAAGGAACATATTAACTATTCTGTGCTGTCCTCTTGGATGATAAGATCCGGAGTCATCGACTTCTCATAAACACCTTTCACTCATATAATCCAGTTTTTAAGAAGTCCAATTATTTGATTGTTGTCAATTCCACCCATTTCTTGGGGATGGGCACAGAATTCTTAGAATTTCAAGGGTGATAAAAGTCATTTTTTAACTCTGTCCCTACTATTTCGCTTTACTTTTCACCAAGCCCTCAGGAATCAGAGATCTAATCTCTGGAATTAGCATTATCAACTCTCCTATTAATAAATTTAATTTAGATCTCCTAATTTCTTGCGTATGTTCTTTCAGATAGACAATTAAATGTGGAAGTCGTTTTCTTTCTAAAGGGAATTCTTGGAGGATTTTCAGTAAATCGCTAATGAGTCTGGCTGTCGTTGACCGTCTGGCTCGGAGTAGATTGATTATAGACTTTAAGCTGTGTCCAGAGCCCGGCCTGTGGAGCTGTCCAGATTCTGGGTGCTGAACCGGTTGGTTGCAGATACTACAATGAACATTGCAACTGGTTTCATTTTTCACCAGAGCCTCTAAATCTGAAGATTTGGCGATAATGTCATTAATGTGGTAATTCTTTGTCGAAAACACTACGTGTGATACTTCCCCCTTGATGTTTCCATGAATATCCTTGGAGCTGAGAACAATCCCATCCCTTCCTGGATTGGGTAAATGAATCCTGTGTCCCCTTAGGGCTTAGTCCCGGTTTTGGGATCTCTAGATGATCTATCTGAATATCTTCACGATTCCTGTGACATTTGCTGGTTGTTTTAATTGAAATTGTGTTTTCCATTTAAAATGAAAATTTTAAGATTTTAGGAATGAAAAAATACGTTTTTACACGTTGTTTACAACTTGAGTTTTATTTGGGGGAAATACAGAGATGGGAAATAATGAGGATTGCCAGTACAAGCTCACTTGCTGAGGGTTGTTAACAGGAATCCCTCCATTGGGAACAGTTAATTTTCTAACTGAAAATGACGTAGGAAAAGAAACGCAATAAGGAAAGGCCATATCCACCAAGAGACTTTCAAATCCTTCAGTAATTTAAGAAGATTCCTAATTTCTACTCCAGTAAGAGTACTAGGGTCAATTTCTTTTTAAAAGGAAATAGAACTGTCAATAACCATTAGTGGGCATCTTAATTATTTGAATCTTAAGCAAAAATTAAAGAAAATGGCAATTTAGTGGGAGTGTTTCCTATTACTATGGTTTAACTCCAACATTTAAATAAGCTACATAAGTTCTACATGCTTTTCTAAGACAAAATTATAATGTGTTTAATGCTCAGTTCTCAATTCATTCTTGCTCTCTTTTTTGAGATTTAATGCTTCCTCCAAGAAGAAGACAAAGTTTTTCTTACTGGCGGACATAAATGGCCAGAAAGTGTCCCTTTCCATTTAGTTTATTTGAGGGGGTCCTCCAAATTGCCTCCTTGCAATAAAGCTTCAAACCCTGTAATAAAGCTTCTACACATATCTGCTGTATATGTTTGCTGATTTTATTTGAGTGTTTACATGCATGTGTTCTGCTCAGCTCCGCCTCTGGTGTAAGCTTGCACACAAAGAGCCCGCAGTGAACAAGATCAGATTTTCAAGCAGAGACACCTTTCTTACTAAAGAATCCAAAACTATTGCTAGACTGGCTTTCCTGACTTCCACCTTTCTTCACATCAAAGGTGAACCCTATTAAAATCCTTTCTCTTTCTTCCCACACAATTTCTGATATGAGTTCAATCTGTAGAAATATTTGAAAATTTCCAAGACTCCTTGTATGAATTCACTATCAACTCAAGTAAAGGGAGCCACCATGTGGGGAGTTTGCTGACTTCATGGTCTGTTAGAGGGGGTAAATCACAAACACCTTTAACTTTATGGGAAGGATGGCAAGACTGCTGGCTGCCCACTGCAATCTGAACTGTGCCTTTGACTTACAAAGGCCTTGCTACTTTCCCTTCACAACTTAGGCACTATCAGTGACAAACTGCACCGCAGCACTCCAAAATGACCGGTTCGAGGGTCTATATCCATTCACAAAGCTAAAAGACTGAGAGAATTTATTTTGAGATTCGTGGTCACTGAAATTCAAAAACTCAAGCTTTGCTCAGCACAGTCTAAAGACCCGTCCAGCCTATTCCACAGCCACCTTCAAGAACCAAACTCAGGACAGGATCATTCTCAGAACTTTTGTGCCAGTGACCATCTCTAGATAGGCGAGTTTGGTGTCTCATGAGCAAGAAAGCTATTATATACATAAGCTCTGGTCCTTAGTCTCTTGGACTGAGGCAGCCTAGAAGGCTGAGAAATGCTTAGAGAGGGGCTAGAAGGCTGAAGACTTGTCAGAGAACAGCTAGAGTCTGGGGCTGCATCTCTTACTCATCAAATCTTCTGGTAGTCTTAGTGCAGGCCCTTTCTGTCATTTTGTTGGTCCCAGAGGGACTATAGAACAACCAAGAAGTCTCAGATCAAAAATACCTCGAAGTCTCCAAACCCCTCCCCCTGCTTCTAACCTCTTCAGGGGGCCTTGTATCTGGGAGTTTGGGGGAACGAAGAAGGATTCATTCAGGTTGAAACATCAACTGCAGAGACTTGAAAACCCATCCTTTACCCCTTCCAACAACACCCCCACCCTACTATTCCCCATTGTCTTTTGCCAAACACTTTGAAAAGAGTCCTGGTCTGGGAGGCAAAGGAAACTCAGGTGGGTATGGGGTTGTTCATTATAATGCAGGCACCAACCAGGTTTGGATGTAGAGCACCTCCACTATGGTACCCTCTGTGGGAGGAGAAGGGAGAAAGCGGAGGAGAGTGAAAGGAGAACTGAGATGGGGTAAGACTCCAGAAAGAACCTTCCAACTTTACCTGTTCTTATCTGGCTTCTCTCCCAAAGAGGTTTTTACATCCTGCTAAAGTGGCTGAAGTCTAGAACAAGAGAGAAACCCTCAGATCTCACATATAGAAAATGACCAGGGCGGGGAGGGGGGAGGGACAGAGTGCAAGAATTAGAATTTCCTGTTACTGCTTTACCCTTCTTCTTGCTCCTTCCCCAGGAAATACAATTCCCTAGGCTGCAAAGTTGTTGTTTTTTTACAAGACAATGGAGGACAATAGCATGTAACTGGAATCATGCTGAGTGGGAAAACTAATAGAACCACAGAAATCTTCACAATGTCTTCTGTGAGGTAGACGATTCAGTCTTGGAAATATTTTTTGGAAACTATTAAAGACCCTATATTTCAAATCTCTAATATAGCAACTCTTTTTTAACCCATTTGATTATAAAATAGAAAACATAACTTTTGGTCTGAAATGGTGAATGCTTGGTAAAAGTTAAATGAATACTTAGCTGGAATTGATTTTTGTGGTCACAGACACATCTCTCTGAGTTGAGGCTCAAACTTTGAACCCTCTATCAACACTAAATTAAAGATCTCTTGACTTTTGTTGGGGTGAGGCGCAGTGGGGGTAGTGAGTTTTGTATTCAAATGGGAGGACTAGGTCTAGCACAAGTACTGAGAGTTTAACATTGTAGATGGCTTCACATTAGTAAATACCTCACATGGACAAGACCCAGTTCCCTAGGGTAACAAGATTGCCACTACTTTTCTTCTGGTCTAGCTACCCACAGACCACATAGTTTCCATGAATTCAGTTTTCCTCTCTTCTCTTCTTTATGTAGCTCTCTCCCCATCATCCTTACCACCACCACCCTATCCTCAACCCCCATAAGATTTTTCAACCATATGTAAGGACAGGTTTGCACACCACATCTTCATACATTCATACATTAGTATAAGTAATACTAAATCAGATTGGGAAGAGTATTATGTTCTCACTTTAGCTAGGTCGTAGTATGCTTTTTCAGTGAACAAGCTTGACATAAAACATCATCCTCTTATATGAGTGACAAAAGTAAATGACAACACTGTATATAATTTCACTCCAGACATTTTTCTTCTGACTCTTCCAGAAATATGATGACTCACTTCATACCAATGACACCTGTAGGGAAACCCAAATGTTCTGTAACAGAACATCATGACCATTACTTACTGGACTTCCTACCTCATGCTCTTCTGAACTCACTATGAGGTAAGGAGCTGATGAGCTTACCCATGATGTGTCATGATTTCTCTGACCTTCAGAATGTAGTGCTTCACACACTCTGAAAACAACAAGGAAAGGAAGCCTTTCCAAACCACATGAGTAAAAACATCTCTAATTCAAGAACAGAATGCATGATCACAGAGCCAAGAAATTTTGCTAGTTGTTTTAAGACAAAGTAGACAAAAACAAGGATATAAGCTTTGTTGTAAGTTTTGGTGGTATCAGCTATCTCATATACATAGATGGCTCTTGTAAGGCTTCGTTCTCTGAACATTAGTTTACCAGATAACAAAAATACACTCCAGACTTCACTGTACAGCATTAACCAGTCTCTCTCAAGACTTCCAGAACATGTCATCTTAAAAGTCAATGAAGTAAGTCTTCTCTCTCCTTCAGTTTAAATTCTCTGCTCATATAAACTTTAAAGGCAGAAAGTAAAGCTGAGAGAGATTCAGGAATATTAGTATCCAAAATGAGTTTTTGTGACAGCTTCTGAAAATCTTGGAAGGAAGATCTGTGTGCAAGACAAAATAGGGTTTTAATATGTAAACAAACAAAAAAAAGGTATTGCTTTATGATGTCGTAGCATCTCAAACTCCTGTCTTCTGATTCCAGGCTTGGCCTTATCTATCTGTGAGTATAAGTTTATTTGTAATAATTTTGGAGACATTGCTTCTCTATGCTTGTTCCTAACACTTTGTAGTAATAATAATAACTATGCAAATACTTTTTCAGAAAAGGTACAGACAGAAATGAAGAAAATTAGACAGGTAGGCAGGAAGAGAGAGGTGAAAGAAGCATTTTATTTTATTTAGTTTTTCACACTGGTTGTTTTCTTCTGGACCTGGGATTCAAATCCATGAGTTTGTGACTTGGGCTGCTTTGGAAGTAAGTGACCTAACGGCTACTCTACCAGTGCATACCTGCAAATATTTTTTAACTCATCTTTTCTCTCCACCCAAATATATACAGGTGTGATTTCTTTTTAAAGTTCTTATCTATTTGGAACACAATTATATTTACCATGAGCTTACTGTTTGAAATTTTCAGTCACTTCCCTAAATCATTTTAAGTTCATTCTTTGAAAAGTGTTGCATAACTTTGCTACTCACCAATTAATAGCAGCAATTACCACAGGCATTAATAACTCCTTACTGAACGCTAAACACTAATTGAGCTATAGTCGGCTAGAATTATTTCCTTTATCCTCACAAAAATATCCTTTCTAGACTGTATTGTTATTCCATTTTACAGACAAGAAAATGAGATTCAAAGTGGTTAGGTAACTTGCTCAAATCACACAGCTGCAAACTGTAATGCAGAAATCAAATTCAAGTCTAATGACTCTCAACAGTCTTAATGATTATAGTATATTACACTGGTTTACACATGTATTTTCTCTAGAAGTTATAAATACAAAGTTCAAATTTATGAGCTTTAATCTGTGATGACTCAACAGAAAAGCATTTCGATACTGTTTTAAATTAAAAATTGTGCTTAATTGAATAGAAATCACATGTTATTAACACATCAGAGACTGTCTAAGTCAGATTACAAATATATCACATACTATTTATTGGCTTTGCTTTATAGAATAGGTATACTTTGAAATATGTGTGCATTCACAGTGCACATATTCTTATTTATATATATCAAATGTCAAAAAGATAAAAATATTACTATCTCAAGTCTTTATTTTAAATGATTTCATACCTCAGAATATAGCAAAATTTTCAGTGATGTATTTAAGTAAAACAAAGAACTCATCATTTTCTAAGATCACTATTTAGTACCCATTATGTCATCATCATTATATATTAAAAGTCATGTAATTCAATACCATAAAAACCATATGATTGTCAGTGAGTCAAAACTTTCCTGAGTCAAATGAAATGATAGATTCTAGATCAGTATAAGGGAAGGGAAATTAACATTTACTGAGTCCCTTCTTTGATAGCAATGACATGCTCTAGGTTAGCAAACATTGTCTCATATAATTTTACTATTGCGCTAGGAGGTAGGTATGGTATTATTGTTTCTATTTTTACTGATAATGTAGCTGAGACACTCAAAGGTGAATTAACTTATCCTATCTCAGTCACACAGCTAATAAATAATAGTCAAGTTTAAGCCCTAGAATGACTACTTTCGAAGTTGATGTTATTTCCCTACCATGTGGCCTCCTTGTTATAACTGTATAATTACCATTATTATTAAAGAGAAAATGAACATCAGCTTTTATAAAAGAATATAACAACATATGAGCTTTTTCCAATTTTATTGAGATATACTTAATATAGGGTTTAAGGTGTACAGTATAATGAGTTGCTTACATCTATAATAAAATAAGGTAACCACAATAAGTTTAGTTAACATTGTTTGTCTTATATAGATACAGAAGGAAAAAGTATTTTTTTATTGTGATGAGAAATTTTAGGATATACTTTCATATCTACTTCCACATATTCCATACAAAGTATTAATTATAGTCATGTTGTATATTACATCCCTCATACTTATTTATCTTATAACTGGAAGTGTGTATCTTCTGATCATATTCATCCAATTTCTCCTCCCCCACCTCACCTCTGGTAACAATACACTTGAGTTTGAAAACTTGAGTTTTAAGGCAGTGGTTTGAGCAATTCTTACTTTCTCTTGACATTTTAAATTAAGTGAAGAGGTTATGTCTAAGTATCATTTCCAAAAACATTTTTAAGTAGTGAATAAGGTTACACTCTCAGGTATGTGAAACAAGTATGAAGTTATAACAATTAAAACAGTGTGTTGCTGGTGAAATGATAGCACAAATGAATAAACATCAAGTATACAAATATAAGAAAATAAACATTTTATGTGATTTTCAATGGAAATAACAGAATACTTGAATAACTTATTTGAAAAAGAGAAAAATTAGATGTCTATTTCATATCCTACAACAACAAACATCTTCAAGTGAACTAAAATTGTTAATGGAAAAGAAAACCATAAAATATTAGAAAATATATAAATGTTCTGATTGGAAAAGAAACTTTAAAAGCAAAGACCTTTTTTAAAAAAGAAGAGACCAAAAGGGAAAAGGCTAACAAATTGATTAAAATATTTTTACATTTATCTGCCTCAAAAAAATCCATAAATAAAGTTGATAGCATATGGGAACTTGAGGGAAATGTTGCTGTCACTTAGGAAAAATAAAAAACTCAAATTTTCAATATATTAAGAACACCTACAAATCCATAAAGATAATCACACCTAAATTCAAAGTTGGTGAAGGACATAAGAAGCAATTCACAAAATTAGAAATATGAACACCAATTTTTTTGCACAATTTTTTTCCAAATAGATAATTAGTAATCCCAGTATTCAACTCTTTCCATTGGAAATTAAATACTTATTTCCTTACACTTATGTAATTTATATTAATTCTTTTGATCTATTCTATATAGCATAAATGCATGAAAATGCAAATTGCAATGTTCTTAAAAATTTACCAAATTGAAGTTATTTCTTCTCTTTTCTTTTTTGAAAGGAAAGGTATAGGCAGAAATGAAGGTAAGCAGGCAGATAAGCAAAAGGAGAGAGGAGGAAGAAGCATTTTATTTTTATTTAGTGGTTCACACTGGTTGTTTCCTCTTGGATCTAGGATTGGAAACCAAGGATGTGTAACTTGGGCTTCTTCAGAGGCAACTGACCTAAATGCTACTCCACCAGGGCATTCTGGAATTATTTGTTATGTTCTGCATGTTGTGTAGTCAAACGTGCCAGGAAATATGTGCTCCTGAGCACTGCTGGCAAGAGTGATCCAACTTTGTCAGAGAGCAATTTGTCAATTATGCATAAATTTGACTCACTGGTTTTATTTCTATTAATTATGCTAAGGAAATTATTGCAGACCTATCCAAAAATTAACTACAACCTATTCATATAGCATGAGTGATTATAATAAGGAATATCTGAAAAAATATATATATACAATGTCCCACACTAGGGAAACACTGATTGCTTTTTAGTACTTCCCTACAATGGAACATCATTTCTATTACAGAATGATGAAAGGAAATAATTCTGTGGAAAAATCATTAATAGCATGAGAAGATGCTTACAGTATATTGTTAAAGAAAGAGAGAGCAAGGCATGCCCTGGTGAAGTACTGTTTAGGTCAATCGCCTCCAAAGGAATGCAAGGCCATATATCCCAAATCTGGGCAAGCAAACAGTGCAACCAACTAAATGAAAATAAAGTGGAAGTTTCTTCCTCCTCTCTCTTCCTGTCTGCCTCCCTATTCACCTTTATTCCTGACTGCACCTTTCCTTTTAAAAGAGAGAGAGAGTAGGGGCTGATTATAAACCCACATGTACAATACCAATTTTGTAAAACAAAAAAAATTCTTGTACATGCATCTAAAAAGATATATACATATAGATATATTAACAATGGTCATTGCCGGTGTTAGAGTTATAGAAGGGATGATGGATTCTTTTTATTTTCTTTTTATGTACAACTATTTTTTAAGTTTTTTAATGAATACAGACTTTATAATAAAAATAAGTATGAGATTTATTTTTAAATATAATGCATGCTTTTCCTTTATCACATTTCCTGTGTGCACTTTTTATTTGCTAAGATTTCTTTTGTCTTATACTGATATAAGCATCTATTTTATTCTTATCATCATATTGATCTGTGACCTTTACTTGGAAGAAAAGCTAAAGGCAAATCAGGACAGAAGAAAGACTAGAACCAAGGCTGTGCATTAAGGAAACAGCTCAACAAAGGCAGGTGTGAGAAACATAGAAGAGGGTTGATGAAGTAATGCAGCCATCAAGAGTGACCATTTCTAATATATATATGAACCCTCCTGTGTGTAAGTTATTACTGATAAGATTAATTCCGTTTACATCAAATTTGTGCTGAAGAAGAATGAGCTGCATTTTGGAAATATATGTCATCCTACATTACTCAGAGGTGAATCATTTAACTTGTGGTTTATTTGTAATTTGCCTCCTTATGATACAGGATTGTTACATTGGAGGAGGAAACCAGCAAAGACCAGACATCTGATTAGTGTCTTTGACCCCCCCACCTGCTCTCCATAAAATAGGTTTTTTAATGTCAGGCTTGAGGGCTAATTATTATCAGTGCTACTCCAAATATTCAAGAGTTGATGTTCTAGGTTGAATTGTGAACTCAAAAAATATATATGTTAGGGACTTATAGTTAAGATGGCAACCTGGTAGGAGCAAGACTCACATCGTCACCACAGAGCAACTAGGAATTCACCTATTTTCCAGAAACAAACACTGAGGAAAAGCAGACACAGAGGCTATAGAGATGCAGCAGCAATCATGACCACAAAAAGTAGGGAAAAATATCAGGGTTCAGAGCTACACCACAGATTTGGGATTCAGGATTTGGGCCATAGTGGAAGAGGTGGAATTGCACGAAGAACAAATCCTCCCAGGAATCATGAAAGCAACAGAGAGCCCACCCAATGGGACCAGGAAATGGACATAGTGGAGAGGGTCTTGGTGCAGGCAGGGCAAAAGGAGGACAAGTTCTCCAGTGGTTTGAAAAGAAGGCCTGTCAAGAAAATGACACTGGGCACCGCCATAACCAGAAGGCAGATAGGTGAATCCCCTACCCCCAACCACCCCCACCATAGATGCAGAGCCTCAGGATCCACCCACTGGAAGTCCCACCCTCAGGCTTAAGGGAAGAAGAGAGGCTTCCTGAGGGAGAAGCCATCAATGTTACCCACTAGCACCACCCTGTGGGTGTAGGTGAAATTATAGTTTGATGGCAAGGTGGTCATTACAGTTCAGAGATACTGAACTGAAACTGGGAGAAGATTCTGCATTCCCCACACAAACACAAACCCCATAGGCTAAACTATCAGGCAGCAACAGAGATCCCACATAAGAACTTGAACAAATCAAACAGTGGTGACCCCACAAAACTTAAGAAATCCCAATGTTCAAACCAAGATCCAGGCGTAATCAGTACAAGTCAATACCCTACACAATGCCATCACTACAGGGAAATCTAACCCACAGAAACATAAACAGAATGCCAGACAGCAAAGATACAAAGAAACATATGTGAAATGACAGATCCAATCAAAAATCCAGGGGAAAGTTGGAATATAGCACACTATACAAACTACCTGAGGATGAATGTAGGGCAACAGTGATAAACATACTCATGCAAATCAAGGAAACAATAGAGGAAGAAAAAGAACAAAAAAAGAGAGAGAAAGAAGAAATGAAGCAGGTATCAAAAAGACGATTAATATGATAGCTGAATTAAAGAACTCAATAGAGGGACTCAAGATTTGAATGAATAAAGCCTCCAATGGAATTAGTGAACTAGCAGATAGGGCAGAGGAATGCACTCAAGTAAATCAGCAAAGGGATGAAAGAATGCAAAGAAATGAAGATAGCATTCAGGACCTATGGGATAACATCAAAAGAAACAGCATTTGCGTTATAGGTGTCCCAAAAGGAGAAGAAAGATAAAAGGAGACAGAAACTGTAGTTGAAGAAATAATAGCTGAAAAGTTCCTAATCTGAAGAATGAAGCAACCTCCAGAACCAGGACGTTCAAAGAGTGCCTGATAAAAGAAACCCAAGTAGATGTATACTTAGACATATTGTCATCAAAATGTCAAGAATGCAAGATAAAGAATGAATCTTAAAAGACATCAAAGGAAAATGAGTCATGTAGAAAGAAGTCCCCAGAAGACTGTCAGCAGATTTCTCAACCGAAACTCTACAAGCCAGAAGGGAATGGCATGATATATTCAAAGTACTAAAAGAAAAGGATTTTCAACCTAGGATATTATACCCTTCAAATTATTATTCTGAACTGAAGGAATGATAAGCTTCTCAGATAAGCAAAAGTTAAATGAATTTATCACCACAAAACCAGCTCTACAGAAAATACTAAAGGATGCTCTATAAAGTGCAAATAACCCCACTTAAAAACAGTAAAACAGCAAATACAAAAAGTAGGGAGGAGAAGAGAAGAAAAATATGGATGGTCACAATGAGTGTAAGGCTAACCTGCTTACAAATAAAAATAAGAAATAAACAGAATTTTTAATGCTAATTTTGAGTAACTTCAAAACACATCTCCAGGGAAAAAGCAAAGAAGAAAATAGCTACCACTCAATCTACCTAAGAAGAGAAAGAGAAAAACAAAAGCACTGTCTGTAACAGCACACAGAGGACAAATTACAAAATGAAAATAAACAGCTGCATGTCAATACCCTAAACATTAATGAACTGAACTTACCAGTCAAATGACACAAAGTGACTAAATAGACTAAAAAGTATATCTCAACCTTCTGCTGCTCTTAGGAAACTCACCTTCTTTTAAAACATAAACAAAGACTGAAACTCAGTGGTTAGAAGATGTCCTGTAGTCTAATGGCAACCAAAAAAAGCAGGAACAACCATACTTATATCAGATAAAACAGACTTCCAACTAAAAAGCATAACAAAAGACATATATGGACATTATATAATGATTAAGGGGTTAATCCAGCAAGAAGACATAATGCTTATTAACATATATGCACCAAGTGAAGGAGCATCAAAATATAGCAAGTATTATTAGAATTGACAGAACACATCAATAGTAACACAATAATAGCAGGAGACTTCGAGACCCCACTTATAACAATGGACAGATCAACCAGGCAGAGAACAACAGGGAAAAGGCAGCTTCAGATGTCCATTTGGAACAGTTAAGTCTAATTGACATATACCAAACACTTCATCCAAGAACTGCTAATTTCACTTTCTTCTCAAGTGCTCATGGAACATTCTCAAGGATAGATCATACGTTGGAACACAAAACATGACTCAACAATTTACAAAGATTGAAATCATACCAAGCATCTTCTCTGACCACAATGGCTTAAAACTAGAAATCAACCACAAAAAGAAAACTGCAGACTTCCAAATTAGTTGCAGGCTAAACAACATGCTTCTAAATGACTCTTGGGTAAAAGAGGAAATCAAAGATGAACATAAAAAAATTCTTAGAGACCAATGAGAATGAAGACACAAGCTAACAGAATCTATGGGATGCAGCAAAAGCTGTACTAAAGGGAAATCCACTGCAATCCAAGTCAGATTTCAACAGGAGGATGACCCTGATGACACCTTGATTTGGACTTCTAACCTTGAAATATGAGACAATAAATTCATTTTTCTAACCAACGCAGTTTGTGGTACTTTTATGGTATCCCTGAAAAACTAATACAGTGTAATCCCCCCTCAAAAAATAAAAAATCCCAAGAGATTCTATTTTTTCTTAATTTGTGAGGTTCAGAAGTGCTAAATGAATAAACTGAGGCCACCCCTCAAATAGAAGGGAAAAAAAAATTTTTTTTAAAGAGAGGGATGCTGAGAAATACTGAAAAACCCTCTACTGCTCTGCTGTGAAGCTAATCAAAAAACTGATGACTTGCTTCTGCCTGTTTTATAAATACATCTCACCCTCAACTGCCATTCTACCTTCTTTTTTCATATTTAAATTAGGATAGGCACCTGAACAGGATTACTGCACAGAAATAATAGCTTAAAACATATCAGGAAGCGCTTCAAAAAGAAAGGGAGTACATAAATCCAACAAAACCAGGTAAAGGACAGCCACAGTGAACATACTGAAGGGAGTGACCACAGGGCCTATAGATTAAGGCAATCGCTAATGCCATCTAAAGCTTTTCAAATGGTTTGTTATTCTATTATGCTCCACTAGTGTGTTAGGACAAGTTAGGTGGTTCAGGTTAGTGAGTGGGGCAGAGACCTCGTAAAGCCCAAGGACGGGGTTTATGACCCAGAGCCAGGGAACAACCAAAAGAAATAAATAAAAGTGCTTCCTCTTCCTCTTCCTTCCTTCCTTAAAATGCTTCTTCCTCCTCTCCCTCCTTCCCTAACAACAATCTACAGCTGACTGGGTGTGCAGATGGAGTGATTTGTGTGATCCATCCGCACGGTTTATGCACACTAGGGCAATAGTGTGTGACGGCAGTTCTCTGGAGAGTCACATAAATCTTTTACAGTCAGAGTGTCCTCTCACCTCTTAGAAGGTTAAAAAGGCCTTTTATGATAAATCCACTTTAACACTCCAGTCTCCCTATGCTTTTGGGTACCTTCCTTATAGCATAGGAAGGCAGTTCTGGAATTTCAACTTCGTTTAATGTAGGCACCTTTAAGTCAATGTTTTAACCAAATAAACTGATGGAGCCCTTCTTAATTCTTTAAACTACAACATTGACTCCATAATCTCTATTTAGTGCTCCATATCAATAAATTTTTTCCTGATTCAACATTATGTCCCTTCTACCATTATCCCACACCCTTAATACCTACACCCACACATATGCTCCGGATTTATATCTGTGTAAATTAGAGAAATCATTCAGGAGAATTACCAGAGTCTTGCAAAGCAACTACCTCATAGGAGGTCATTATAAATTCAAGCAAAGCAGAGTTAGCCTTCACAGATAGGGTTGGAAGATTTGCTTCAATAGGCAAAGAAAATTCAGAACAAATTAGCGATTCGATGCCCTCCACTTCATCAGGGTCTACTCATATGTCCTCTCTGACTTTTAGAATCCCATTCCTCCCAACCAATGACAACTTTAAGGTTGAGAATCCAACTTGTGTTGTGATTCAAACCAAGTTGACACTTTGGTTTTCAGAAATGTAAGCTTGAGGCGACAGGGTTTCTTCCAGAGCACACATAGGATCTTTCAGGTAATTTCTACAGAGCTTAGGATGAGAATTTGATGTCCTGAGCTCATTTCTTTCTTTCTTTACTTTTTCTAGTACAATTAGAAACAGTCAATCTCATTATATTTGTTAGTTTAACAAAAATGCTCAAAGATTTCAAGTACACAATCACACAGAACCTTGCATCATGTAACTGTTTGATAAGGAGTATCCAATCCTAATCAAATGGTTATTTTACATATACCCATTGTCAAAACATGCCATGGATGATTAGTGCCCTCTTTACCACTGGCAATAGTCATTTGTATCTTTAAATCCAACTATATTTCATAAATAATTCCAGAAACTTAGAACCAAATCAGAAAACTCATCTCTAAGATGAGAACCACTCTTGATACCAAAATATGTATCAGTTAAGGAAAATATAACCAGTAGCATATATATTAGAGACACACAGAGAGAGTAAAAGAGAAAGAAATTTCAAGACTTACAAGATTGTGGGGGCTTTCAAGTCTGAAATTCTAGTGCAGTCTTGTAGGCTGAAACAACTTCTTTAGAACTTCTTCCACAGGGGAACCTCTGTTTTGTCCTTAAGGCCTTAACAACTGATTGAAAAAGGCCCACACACATTGCCAAGAATAATCTTCTTTACTTAAAGTTATCTAATTGTAGATGCTAAGCATGTTTACCAAATACCTTCACAGCAAGATTTACTGTTTGAATGAATAATTAGATAACATGGTCTAGCCAAGATAACACATGAAACTAACCATAAACTCTAGTAGTGACTTATGTTTTCATTACAATTAGCAAATAATGCCTTTGGCCATCCAATTACAATAAGACTTCACACATTTTGTCTAAGGTGTGTTTTGTTTCCAGTCCTTCCAAAATCATGAAGAAGCTATCAGCTACATTTAATTTACATTTATAGCATTTAGTCATGGTTAAATACTACTTACAGAATCAACAGTTTCATCTATAACAGCTCTACTATTAGGGGAAAAACCTTAGTGGTTTCTGGATAATGTTTTGAAAATATTTATTTATAGCCAAGAATTTGCCAGAAATAACTTCAAATTAATAATTAAATAGAAAGCTTTTATTGCAAAGAAACAAAGCAAAAATAAATAGGAACTATCTGAAATTTTTCAATATACAAATTCATAGAGCTTTTATTTAACTGAACAGTTATTACAATAATAACTAACAACCTGACATCTTCCCAAGTCCCCTGGAGCTCCTGGCCTCTCAATCTGAGAAGGATGACAGGGATAGTCTACCAAATCAGCCTGTGTGGGAGGAAATAAGGGAGAAATCAATGGAAAAACATAGGGCAGGTGGGAAATGCTCTGATTTGTTTTGCATTATTACATAGAGGGGAATAGATTTTTTATAGTCATGAGCTAAAATATGCAAAACTCTGCTTTATTTTCCTATAACTAAATTTAATTTCTGC
The DNA here is from genome assembly GCA_004363575.1 of Solenodon paradoxus. NCBI lineage: Eukaryota > Metazoa > Chordata > Mammalia > Eulipotyphla > Solenodontidae > Solenodon > Solenodon paradoxus. The sequence continues at coordinate 425,628 of RJWH01000136.1, forward strand.
CCTGAGCTTCCATTGCTGACTAATAGCAGAAACTTTAATCTAATAATATCTAGGTAAACTCAATTAAATCAACAAATGTGCAATCATTTCATGTTTTTAGTCAGTCAATTCAGGAATTCTCTTCCTAGTAAAATTCAGAGGCCCCCTGTTTTACTTTAACCAGGGTCATACATGCTAGAGAACATAGAACTGCCTGTGCTTCAGCCTGTGACATGTCTGCTTCTTGATGGTTGTCTTGGGGTATCTGCTGAGCTAGAATTCATTTTGCTGGATCTTTGGTGGTGAACATCTATTCCAGCTGCTGTTTCTCAATTGGTGGTCAATGAGACACCTGTTGACTGTTTACCTTCATCATAGCTTTCCTTCATTCATGATGAAAGTCCACTTCCAATCCATCAGTCTCTGTCAATCCTATACCTCTCTTGAGAACATAGGAAACTTTCTAATGCTGCCTACACACTTTAGGGTCCACGGGTGACTCAAGAGACAGGCTCAGGCATTCTCTGCCTAGACCTCCCCTGTGGGCATTTGTCAGTGTCAAACCATACTTTGTGAAGGGGCTTCTCTGAAAAGTTTGGATTTCTTTCCAAAATCCTTACTAGGGAAGAGACACACACCTAACCTCTGTGCAGTATATTGTCTTTACAGGTATTTACACATGCACAGAGAGGGAGAGAAAGACAGAGAGACAGACAGACAGACGAGTGAAAATTCAGGGAAGGGAGGCATGAGGATTATTTTCACCAGTGATTAACTCTATCTCATCTATCACTGAGAAGCTTACTTTCCCACTAGCTCATCTTCTTAGATGGGGGTGGGGGGTGGTTCATGTACAGAAACTTTTCTTGCTAATCTATTGCCCCTGTAAGGGAAATTCGATGGATGTTTTTATAATTATTTCTATTTTGGTCCTATCATCTTTGCCAAAAGTGACATAGTTCTACTAATTGAGAGTTTTGGCAAAAAAAAATGAAAATAGGGGAAATCTGGATTCAGCCCTCATGTCACTATAGTTTAAATGTTCTAGAGAAACCACAGTAGCTCCATATTGGCCACGGTACAGATAGCAGAAAGAGGCTTCCTTGGGTTTCAGGAGAACTAACAGGTTTATATTTGAATTTGGGTCTACATCAATCTCTTTAATTGGTCTTGGAAAAGTTACTTAACCTCTTTGAAACTCTTTTTCTCATTCCCCATATTTATCTCATGAGAGGATTGTGAGAGTCAAATGGGATAACAACAGATAATATGAATTCCCTAAATCAATTAGATAAAATTTAAAAGTTCCAGTTGGCATAATCTCAACATAAATTATGACATAAAAGCTAAATTTTCTAGATTGAATAGAGTAAGATAGTCACGATAAAAATAAATGTTTATCCGGGATGATTTTAAAGTATGTTGATGTCTAAGTATTCGGTACTGGCTGATCCCTAGGGCACTCACTCACCACTTCCTGTCCCTTCCTACACAAACCTGCTCATTCTACCTCCTCCATAATTCTCTTCAAGTCCAGTATCATAATATGCCCACAGTGGTGAGTTTTGTTTTATTTTTTAAAGGAAAGGTAAAGGCAGAAATGAAGACCAGTAGGCAGGCAGGAAGAGAGAGGAATAACAAACATTTTATTTCATTTTTCTTTAGATGTTTCCCACTGATTAGTAGTTTTCTCCGGAGTCAGGATCTGAACTGGGGTCCTTGGGATGTATGTGGACTGTGCTCCTCTGGAGGTGGCTGACGTAATCACTATTACACTGGGGCACGTCAGTGTTCAATTTCTATACCGGCAGCTTTTAAGTGTAGCTTGACCATGCCTTGAAAATTCAAGCATGGAGTGCTGTTGCGTCTGGTATTCTATAAGAAGTTGTATATGGTTTGGAGATTCCTTGGTCTATAGATATATGCTTACTCCTGCTTTTCTGACTCAATACTTGCTTCTTTTTTGATACTTGCTCTTCACCTCTAATACAAGCTTATCACTTGACCTAGTCTCAAGTTAAACCCGAGACTCACCGTTACTATTTCAGTCTTGCTTACAATCTTTTTTCCAGGATCTACTGCTGCCAATCATCTCCTTGCCTTGAAAGCTGATGTGAGACCAAAGGCTCACAGGGGTCATAATCCTGAAATTAAAACCAAAAATTAGCAAATAGAATTTGAAAAGCTTAAAAAAAAAAGATGATCAGAGTAGAAGAGACAGATGATACATATTAAATATAGTAATCCTTATAGAGGATGTGATAAGCAACAGAAGGCAGAGATATGGGATTTTAAGAAACAAGGGATTTCACTGGAGGAGGAGCTCAAATCTTATTGTATTGATTGCATTGTATTATTTCTTCTTACAAAGGAGTGAATCACATTCAATGTATTTAAGAAAATCAGAAAATTAGTTCTGGATGAGAATATGAAAGCCAGAAGATGCCTTAGAAATCAGTCATCTAGTGTACCCTGGTGTCCTAGCAGTGTAAACCAGGCACAGTCCGCATACATCCAGTTCAAGACCAGGGCCAAGGAAAAACCAGTGATGAACAACTGAATAAAACAAGTAAAGTGCTGCTTCCTTCTTTCTTTCTGCCTGCCTACCTACTCCCTTCATTGCTCCCTGTACCTTTTCCTTTAAAAAAAGAAAGAAAGAAATCAGTCATCCAGGCATATCCTGGTGTCTCAAGCAACTGATACAGCAGCTGGGGAGTGGACTATGTATAGGCCAAAAATTTGGATTCAAGATCCAGGGCTATAAAGGATCTGGGCATCGAAAATGAAACAAATAAATAAATGAATACTTCTTCCTCCTCCTTTCCTTCCGCCTGCCTACATATATGTCTTCTTTCTGTGCACTTTCCTTCCTCTCAAAAAAAAATCTTTCATCTAGTCTTTTGTCACTCCTTCTTTTGTCACCCTTGAAGTTACTGAGCCAGGAAAGTTAAATGACAAAACTGAGTTCATTTATCTGCCCTGTGATAACAGTGAGACTAGAACTAGCTTTTCCCTTTGTGCTTCATGCCTGCTGAACCACACACTGACCTGATCTGCCTTTTTTTTTTTATTTCTAGAACTTTGACCAAGACAACCTTCTTCTAGGTAGATAAGGTACTACAGCTATGTATATACTTTTCTCCAGGACATCTTTCACATAGCTATGTTTAAGCTCTAAAGTTAGAGTTTTATAAGTTAATTCCATCTGACAAGGCAGCCTCTGCCTCTTCTTCCAGAGCTCTTCCAACACCCTATCTATAGCCAAACAAAAGGCAATTTTCTGATAACCATGCACCAACCTCCAACTTCTATCCCCCACCTTATGCCTACCCCTTCAACTAGTTGACTCTGACTGGTAGAGTTTTAGAGTACATTTTAGGTGATGTTAATATCTTAACGTGAAGTATGTCAAGACAGAATGATATAAAAAATTTGATATAGATTGTTAAACTGAGTAATATTGCCTAATACTCCAAGATTTTAATATCTTCATCAGCCAAAATAAAAGCATATGGGTACTTGTGAAATTGACTTGTGTAGAGACACAAAAGGAAATTTTTTAAGCACATTAGCACTACACAGTAACTAAGAGCACAGTCACAACAAAGGGTAATTTCTGAGTGGTCCACAAACATCAACAAACCAAATCTAACAAGTCAAACCAACATATACTGTTGAAGCAAGTGTGAAAAAAGAAAATGTTATTTCAAATTGGATAGTTTAAAAGCATTAATATCTTCATTGATGGTGCACAAATTAATTATATATTATCCATATATTCACTTATTCAACAGAAATATACTGAATGTCTAATGTCAGGAATTATGCTATGTGTTGGAAATATGATGCCAGGCAAGTTCAATATTTTATTTAAATTAATTTTATTGAAGGAACATTGAATCAGAACAATAAATAGATTTAAGGAGTGCATCATAGTAAAGCCACATGCATTAAGTTCATTACCATTTAAGTTCTACCTTCACTATGCAATTGATCCCCTTTACCCAATTTACCTGCCCACTCTCCCCATTCTCTTCTAATAATCACTTACTTGCTTATTGACTAAAAGTCTATTTTTGTTTGATTTAGTTTAGTTGTTTGCTTAGTTTCTCTAAATACCACAAATGAGAGATGGCATATAATGTCTGTCTTTCTCCTTCTGACTTGTCTCACTAAGCAAAATTTCCTCTAGGTTCATCCATGTTACTGCAAATAGCAGATTTCATCTTCTTTGATAGTTGAGCAGTATTGCATATATACACATGTATATGTATATATACATATATATCACATCTTCTTTATCCATAGGTTGTTTTCAACTCTTAACTACTATAAGTGGTACTTCAGTGAACATGGGGGTGCATATATCTCTGTGAATTAGTGTTTTTGCTTTTAGAGTAACAGTCATTAGGGGAATAACTGGATAATATGGGATTTCCATTTTCAACTTTTTGAGGAATCTCCATACTGCTTTCCATAAGAGTTGCACCATTTTACACTCCCACCAACAGTGTCCAAGTATTCCCTTTTCTCCGAATCTTCTTCACCACTTGTTATTTTCAGTCTTTTGTATAATAGCCTAACGTACATTTTAATAGGGGTCTATTAAAGATCAAAAGACTTCGGAACCCTAGCAGTTAAGTTAATGGGAGGAGTGAGGAAATATAACATGTTGTGAAAAAGAAAATATTTCCTGTCACAGCTCAACTGACTCCATATTAAGAGACTGGGAAAACATTTGTATGTAGAAATAATGTTTTGCACATTTACACAGTGAGTAAACAATTTAGAAAGAGTAAGTTTATTAGACTTTCCCAATGTGATAACAGTGCTACTCTTGAGGGAGAAAAATGAAAGAAATATTCTGGAGTTGGAAAGACAGCCTGACTGGAAGACTTAGTAGCATTAAGAAACTGAAAAGAGAGAGTAAGATGTTTTGAGGGAAAATAAGATCCTGAAATGGAGCTCACCCCTGTAGCTCAGGCAGCCACAGACCAGACCCGGGATTGTGATGCGGAATGTGGGGATTAAAAAAAAAAAAAAAATCTTAAAATGACACTAAAAACTAACTTTGCAAGCTTCATATATTTGTCTATGGCTGACTTAGCCCTTATGGCAATCTTTAGAGATTCTGTTTTACTTGGTTTCTGTGACTCTTTAGTGCTTTATATTTATCCATTATTTTGCACCCTAAACAAGTATCCCATGTTGAAACTTTCATGATGATTTGTAGTCCAACATTAAGGGTCCAGGAGCTGTAAAACATATCTAGTAATATCCTTATTCCTACTTGTTATGTAGAGAAAATAATATAAATAGGTGAATTTAATACTATTGCTCTTCAGCTATGTGTTTTCCTATTTGAATGCTCAAATACACAAATCAGAAGATTTTTGTTGTTGTTAAGGGGTCTGCATGTTTAAAAGGCAGCCTTTTCATTGTAAGAACCAATGACAAATATCAAGGAACTTGTAAGTAAGTAGTAGAAGATCTGTGACAACATTATCATATTTAACATCAAGAATCATGTTTCTACTCTAAAGGGTATTTTCTAATAAGTGTTTTATCAATCTTTCTGGTCATTTTAAAATTATTGTAGAAACCTCTTTCAACTGCAAAGGTGTTCAGATATTAATTTAACATCATTTTATAAATTTATAACTAATTTCAGATAATGAATCTTTAAAATCTTTAATTAATAATAAAAATGGTAATACTTAACTATGCTAGACCATAAGAAATGAAACTGCGCATATGGGGAAACTATACATATGTGTTTGCTTTAATATGCAAAATCAAAGTTACTTCAATAAGAAACAAATAAAAATAAATAACAATGAAAAATGGCACTATTAGATCTCAGACCCTCATAGCTGAGTAGTTTCATAATAAGGTTGACTTATTCCATATCTCTTAGATCTAACCAAGACAACGCTATGAACAAGACAGTGATAGCCTGTTTATAGTGTAGCCAGTTCCAGTGTTGAATTACCTTTACCAGGGGTATTCTTATATCTACCTTCATTCCTTCTGAAATGCAAATTTAATGCTAACTATTCAAACACCCAGAGTTAGCACAATCTTCACAGGTGGAAAGCACAATCCTAAATAAGAACTCCCTCATTTGAGACACCAGCCACAAGTTCTGAAGTTTCCAGGTCACCTGCATTTTATCCAACTGATTGGAAATTTGGGAGTTTTTACTACCTGTCAGTTTTGATAAGTTGGTAGAAAGACCCACAAGACTCAGCAAAGTGCAATGTTTATTATCATATGCATTATATATATATACTACATATTATTATACAAGGATGAAAATCAAGACCTGATTAAAAAAAGAAATTTTGGGGTGAGGTCTGGATAGGTCAAACAGAACTTCCATATCCTATTCCTGTGGAATCAGGACACATCACTCTCCTGGTATATTGATATTTTCATCAGTTGAGAAGTTTACCCAAGCTTAGTGTCCGGAGTTTTCATGCAGGGTTTCCTTAATTAAGCAGAACTGATGGAGTCATTGACCATGTGATTAAATTCAATCTCCATTCCCTCTCCTCTCCTCAGAGCTTGGACTGCTATCTACTGACTCTAACTTGCAGGACTCTAATTCTGTGTTTGGTCTTTCCAGCATGTCCAGTCCCCATACTGAAACTATCTAGGCACCCACTATGATTCATCTCATTAGTATAAACTCAGACATGATCTGAGGGGTCCACCAGGAATAACAGTTACTTCTAACTGGGGAAGGTTTAAAATCCAAAGGTTTAAAATCCTCATCTCAGGAACCAGCACTGCAACTTTAGATAGATAAGTAGATACATGGAGACCCTTGAAATGTGTCTTATAAAACCCTTTTGAGTTATATTCCCTCTAGATAACATTTTACCAATAAAGTTACTTCTAATTCATGGTTCCAATGTAAGTATTAGGCCGTAGTAAGCTATCAAATTACCTCTTAGTAAAATTTTAAGAAAAATACAAGTTTTTATTACTCCACTGTGTGATATTTACTCCTCCTTTGAACTATTTAGGAAACTTTTCAATAATTGAAGGCAAAATCTCCTTTTTAATAATCATGTTTCTTCACTTCTATGCAGTACAGAAAAAATTATATTTTCTGATGTGATCCACACTTTTACATAGAAATAAGGGAATGAGTCTTTAATTTCATTAGTTGTAGAGAGATCCTGTCTTAATAATACTAGTAAACTATCCTGTTACTTACAACAGAAATTCTACCTCTATCATTCTAAGCTGACTTGATTTTACACTCATTATAGGTAAGGACCTCACTTGTAGAGATGATTAAAGCAAAAGTTATTCAGTCAACACATGGTGGTATCAAAAATACTTAAGTGGACCAGTTGTGTTGTGACCAGTCTAAGGAGAACACCTAGTATTTATTCATTTTACATTTTACATTTTACATTCATTTTACTTCTAAGGCAAAGATATTCTAAGGTACATAGATAAGCATTTATAGATGGGTTCTAGGGTTTCTGTTATGTTCTTGAAGAAATATATAAAATATACATTTCTATGGAGAGAGAATATATCATTTTTATCAGATTCCCTAAATCCATGTCATGACCCTTCAAAGTCTTAAAAATCACACTTTTAAAGGAGCCTTTGTTTAGAAACAGACCAGTTTTCAACTCACCTTCTAAAGCCTTCAGAACTAAGAATTTCTACCATCATAACTCAAGAGCCTACCACTGACAGTCTCCAACTCCTCCAGCCTTCTTGAAACATTCATTTTCCAAATAAGTTGTTTTGAGTCTCCATTCCCACTTGATGTCTATAGCCCTCTTCAGGATTTCTGATAATTTGTCATCGAGAGTGCCTGTGTTTCCCCTGGTCACCTCTCATTCTTGTACTCCATTTCATTCCTGAAACAGCATCTGCAATATGGAAAATAGCTCTTTTTCACTTATTCCCCAAAGAAATATTAATATAAGACAATTGCATTAATTAATTTATTGAAGATACAGAAAAACTGAAAAACATTGACCAAGTTTCTAGCTGCTGTCAATTTGATGCTTTAATATTTCCCCTACATACATAAGCTGGGCATGCCTGTTTCTGGATAATGCAATATAATATAAATGATCAACTTGCCTTGGCCTCCTACCTCCCTTACTACCACTGCTCCCTCAAGAGGAGTCCCACTCTTGAGGACATATTTTTTTAATAAAAATTAGCCAGTACAAAGCCTACACTCCCAAACACCTCATAAGGTTGTCGTGCTCTGCGTCATTATCCACCTGTGCTAGTCACCCCTCGATAACTAGATACAGCCCCTATGTCTCATAGCCTGATGAAATTTTTCAAACTAGTCAACCAATTGCTGCTTAACTTGCCAGAACTGTTCCTTCTTGAAAAAACTACAATAAGCTTTACCTATATTTTTTCTCCATCCCTCTTTCTCAGGACCAAACCTGGTGCACCGCCCCCATCCCCCCATGTCATCGTAGTACCCACTCCTCCTGGGAACGATGAGTAATAAAATATCCTTTCAATGGCAGTCATTTGCTGATCTGTTGACCCTATTATCCCTCAAATTTTCTATCAATACATCATATTCCAGAACAGATAATAGAGCACAGAAAAAAAAATCAACTTACAATTTATTGCTAAGTATCACTGTCCATATAGACAACCTTGAAAACAATATGCTAAGTGAAGTAAGCAAGATAAAGAAGGACAAGGATTGTATAGTTCCATTTATAGATACCTAGAAGAGATAAATTAATAGAAACAGAAGGTAGAATAGAGGTTATATGGAGTTAGTTGGACAGAAGAATGAGGACTTTTTGTTTAATGAGTGCAACGCTTTCACTAATGGCAAGTTCTGGAAAGGTATAATAATAATGATTTTTACAACACTGTGAATGTAGTTAATACTACAGAGTTGCACATTTAAAAATGGTTAAAATGGTAAATTTTATGTTATATATATCTTATATTAACATGAAATACCATGTAAAGTAGCACAAAACCCCTATATTAATATGAACAATGTAATATTCATGCCTTCACTTAAAGACAAACCAATGACCAATAGAGAAATCCAAGAAACAGATCAAAGTATGTATTCAAATTTACTACAGGATGAAGATGACATTTGAAGTCAGAGGAAATAACAGAAATTTATTCATGGCTCTTTAACAGCCTCCTAAATATAGTGGTACAAAATTATATTCTCAATACACACTATATTCTAAAATAAGTCCCAGGCATATATAAATATGGGTGAATATTTAAATATTTAAAATATTTGAAAATATTAAAGTACAAGGACAAAAAAGTAAAGTAACTATATAACCTTGGAGCATGGAAATCTTACCTTAATATGGCAGAAGATACAAAAACTACAAAGAAAGAAGTAAATAAAATTGACTATATTAAATGATTTTAAGTCAGAAACATCATTATCGAAGTCAAAATATAAATGTAAGCTAAAAAGTGCCCTTTCCACATAAAGAGGACTTAGAAAAATCAAAGATAAACACCTCTACAGAAAGTTGATCAAAAGATATAGACTGGCAATTCACAAAACAAAAGAAGCACCTAGTCAATAAAATATGGAAAAGCTTTCATGGTAAAAATGTTCACTGGCATTGCTTAGTGGTACTTAGGCAGGGAATCAGAGGAAAAATAAGTACTCCCATACTTTACTGGTGTGAGTATAAAATGATAAATTAATGAAAGATGGCTGGCAGATCAAAAGTCTTTAATACTGTAGCTCCACTACTAAAAATGTATCATGAGGAACTTAATAGACAATTGTACAAAGATAAACATGCAAAAATGTTCATTACAGCAAAATCTATGAGAATGAGGAAATTCCAAATTGTACCCAACAAAGGGAGATAAATTATAAATATACTTACAACAGAATTCCAGTCAGTCATTAAAACTACAATGAAGAGCTTTATTAATTGAACTCAAAACACTTCTGGTATATTGCTAAAAGGAAAAGTGGCCACAAAAAAATTTTATGGAGTATGATTTCATTTTCAAAAAAATGAATATGTAATGCATATTTTTGGAAGGAAATATATCCAGAAAGATATCAGCAAAAGAGAAAAATTAAATTTTGTTACACAAACTACATAAAGAAACAGTGGATATACAAAATACAACACTCATTTTAAGTTTCACCATTTTGTCAAGCAAAATAATTTCATTTTCCATATTTCCTTTGATGTCTTACAAGCCAACAATTTAACGGACCATCATAATTAATGATAAAATCTCCCTTAGAGTTTGATTGTGTCAGAAATGGAGAAAAACACTACAATAAAAGGATAGAAGGATAGATGGATAGACGGGATGGATGAATGGATGGATGGATGGATGGATGGATGGATGGATGGATGGGTAGATGGATGAATAAATGGATAGATGGAAGTATGGGGGTGCAGAGAGAAAAATATTTACTCACAGAGAGGCAAGTGAATTTATTTTGCAGGATTATAGTTCACGGTACATAGTAGCCACCATCAATGTCGCAATTAATTTCCATGAAGATGTACCAAGACTCAGAAGTCTGTCTGAATGAAAGCAAAGCAAGATCCTGAACATAATTTCACCAAAGCCTTTTCTATAATTTTTTCAAGAATGACACATTGACACAGTTAAAGTCAGGACAGAAAAATCACAGAAAATTACTCTATTCTGTTTTTACATCATGATATGATGCAAAAGACTTGCCATGTCCTTCATAGCCCTCACTAGTGTAATTTTGCATCTCTTTTGTGTGATTGCTTCATTAATATCTGTCTCTGCAGCTAAACCAAAAAGCTGAATCCACACAGATATATACACACTTATATTTATTGCAGCACAATTTACAACAGCCAAGAATTGGAAATTATCTAAGTGTCCATCATCAGATGAATAGATACAGAATATGTGGTATAGAGTCACGATAGAATGCTATACAAAAGATGAAACCCTGTCATTTGAATCTGCATGGTTGGAACCAGAGGGGATTATACTAAGAGAAATAAGTCAGAAGGAGAAAGACAGATACCAGATGATCTCACTTATAAGTAGAACATGAAGAGACAAAGCAAAGGAACAATCTAAATAAAACCAACCCTAAAGACACTGGCAATGAACTGAAGTTACCAGTAGGGAATGGGGCGGGGTTCGAGACAAGTAGCACCATGGTCTTATAGACAATGGTGAAGAACTCTTGGTAATTTGGTGGTGGGCAGGGTATACCGACATATTTGAGGAACAAGGAACCTAGATATATGTTTTCATACTATTTTGTGACGTAAAGTTATCTCAGTAAAAATTAAAAATAAATCAACAAATAAACTGGAATCCACCAATGTCTAAATATCTTTGTATCCCCAGTACAGTACCTGACCAGATAACTTCTCAGTAGTTATTTTTAAATGAGTAAAAGAAATGTCAGCAATTCAGATCTGGACTGGTATCTTTTGCTTTTCTAACTTTAGTCCCCACAATTAAAAGTAAGAATTTACTAACAAAAAAAAGAAAAAGTTTTAAATTAAAAAAAAAAAAGATAGAAAATTAAAATAAGGATTTGCTCATTACATAAAATCATTGTGAGGACTATAATTAAATAAGTTGCGCTTCATACTTATAATAGAAAATTCTTCATAAACATAAATTCTCTCATACTGAAACAAAGTAACAATGCCCTAGCTTAACTGCAAAGTGTTCCTGGTGCCTGGCTGGCAAAACCAGTTACTCAAATAGAGACCTCAGATAACAGAAAAATGTTAAAAATGTTATGTACATGGAAACTTGTGAAACCATGGTTACTCCCACCAAAATTAACAGCCTTTGTTCTGCTTTTGTACCTGGAAGCTATGTGAGCCTATATAAACCCTGAGATATGCGAACTCGGGGCTGTATGATTTGGGTGGTGCTCTCCCCATACAGGCACCAGCTAATAAACTCCTCTTAAATTCTTCTTAACTCTGGTGCATCTCTCCGATCTCACTGGTTACTTTGGAACAATACTTTCTCCTCTAAGTTCTAGCTGAAGTTCCACAGCCTATCAGATATGGAACTAAACTCCTCAAGATTCAAGTTTCCACCTGTAAAAGAGAATTATATGATCTTTAAAGCCATATCCATCCCAACATTCTCTGATTCAGTATAAACTCCCTGAAAGTGGGTCCTAGAAGAAGAAGTCACAATGTATTCTGATTGCTAAAATTGGATGTGGTGCTGAGAAAGAGCCCAAGTTGTGGAAGTGACACACAAAACATTAACAAAAATAATACGAAACTTCAAACATGTATTTCAAAGTGGAAAGGGGGTTTAGTTGTCAGAATATATGTATCTCAAACAAAGCATCATCATTAACATCAGATTACTCATCAACAATGAGTAGGATTTTATATAAATGTAATATTTCAATTACATCAAAGCTGTCCTTGTTAAAAAAAAAAAAAAAAAAGAAACCTTTTTCTCCTTCATTCAGCAACGAGCATAGCTTGTGTCATCCCATGCACTCTGGTGTTTGTTCACTGAATGTTGTCCTTCTCAAGAGATGGTTTTTCACCCCAACAAAAATAACCATGAATCACTGGTTCTATGAATATTTTGCCCTCATTTTGTTCACAGTGTGAATGACAGATTTAAGTGTATTTAATTCTTTCATAAGCAAAAGTTGCCAGTAACCTGAAATGGTCTTATTGTAAATGCAAACTGTTACTTTTTAATTTCAAAATTTGTTTAACTATGCCGTTCTAATGAGGAGTTCATAATTCTCCAAAGAAAGCACAAGAATAACAGAGGGGAAAAAGAATTTCACAGGGAATGGAAAGCCTACCAATATCTAAAGCTTTTTTCCAGATATAACTCTTTAGGTGACTTGAAAACTAAAGAAAAATATTCCCTTACGTTTATTTTTATAGTTGTTGTCTATAATCAACATGGTCAAAGGATTTTACATGTCTCCAAGTTTCATTAAACAAAAAAGTAGTTAGCACAGATATACAATGCTTTTTTTCTTTTTCCTCCATTAAAGGATTTTTTTCTATAAACATTCCTACACAATCTCATCTAACATTGAGATTTTCCTTGTGAAGTTGCTAAAGATAATTCTCATCTCTACTGCTATGTTCTCTTAGAGAATCTTGTATTTCTGCATTTAGATTACTTACCACACATTGTCCTAATTGTTTGTCTGATTATTTGTCTTAGCAGAAAATATAATTTTCTGAAGGCAGAGCCCATTATTGGTTCCCCAATAAATGTATTAACAAATAAATTGCTTCAAAAGGAATATATGCAACTTGGGCAAAATAATCATGTCCCTAAGAGAAACTTTTATTTAATTCTTTAATGTCAAATTTATGATCCAAAAAGTCAAATGTTATATTATTATTTTCAGCTTTGTTGAAATATTAGTAACATATAAGGTCAAGCTGTGCAATGTGATAATTTGATTCATGTATATAATGTGAAATAACTATCAACATAAAGTTAGTTAACATATTCATCAACTCAAATAATTACCTTTCTGTTCATGTGCAATAATTTTTAAGATCTATGCACTTTACAACTTTCAAGTGTGTAATACCATATTTTAAATTATAGTCACCATGATCAACATTAGATCCACAATATTTACTCGTCTTAAAGATCAAGGTCTGCACTCACACCCACCCCCCTACCTCAATTCCTGGCAACCATGATTCTGCTCTCTACTTCTTTTAGCTGGCAATTTTCGGATTCCACATTGTCAGTGAGAACATGCAGTATTTGTCTTTCTCTCCCTGACTTTATAGTGCAATTTTAAATGTAGCAGATAAAAGGCCAGTGGTTTCTAAAGTATTTATAGCAAAGATAAAGCAGTAAGATACTGCCACAATAGACAATTCCACTCTCTGGTAAAACTTTGAAGTTTTCATGCCGTTTCCTGGAATTCCAGAAATAAGCATCACTTCTGATGCTAAACAACAGCATTTCACACATACACACTACATTATGAACAGTTTGTATGCCTTTACAAAAAATTGAAATCAAATTAAATATTTTCAAGAGTTTCCACACTTCACAATAGTTTAAAATCAGATAGCCATAGGCTGCTAGAATTGGAAGGGATCTTAGGAGACTCCAGTTCAAATCTCTCATATTACACCCGAGAAGAGACCCCGAAAATAGATGCCTCGTTCTGCAACCAGTGCAAGCAGCTGGGTAAGGCAAGTAAGTGCTTCCTCCTCTTCTTTCTTTGTGCCTGCTGCTCACCTTCATTCCTGCCTGCACCTGTCCTTTAAAAAATAACTAAAAGGCATATTTTTTTTAAAAAAGTACTCAGGAAAATTGCAATCATCCAATGAAAACAAATTAATTTTTGAATGTTTTACTTATAAACTTGACAAATTCTGAATTTTATCCTTAAGTTACTTTACAACTTTCAAAAACAAGTCACTATGGCCTTTAGACAAAGTGGTTTGTTGACTTCATGAATCACAACCTCAACAAAAGGTTAACAGAAAGTTGATCACCAGACATACAGCATTAAAGACCACCTCCGCTTGGGCCACTCTAATCGCGGCGGCCACAAACAACAGTGATCTGCCTCCTCTGCACAGAAATAGTTGCAGCCCTGGAAGAGTAGGGCAGGATTCTAGCACTTACGGTGCAGCATCGCCACCTGGTGGCCACTTGAAGGGATTCTTTCTTGCTGCCAAAACCACAGCTTTTCTGGGTTGCTTATCTTTTTTTTCTTTTCTTTTAAAGAGCATTTGGACAAAGACAGAATTCTGAAACTACATCTACATTTTAACAGGAAATCCTTTGATTCACAAATTACCATCCATATAACAAATAGGGACTTTTTGTCGTAAAGATAACTGAGACCAGAAATAATTTATACTAGCGAATAGGAAACTTAGTCTTTAAATAAATACCTCAGCTGTATAAACTGCACTGGTAAAACTGAATTTGAGAGTGGCAATTTGAAGTCCACCATTTCATAGAAATCCTCAAAGAAACAGGAAAAAGGACACAAAAATGAAATGAGAAAATGTAACATGGTTAGATTTACCAAAGTTAGCATCAAAGTGTCAAATCTATGGATTTATCTCTGGATGGACTCAGAAAAGAGAAAATCAGATCCCCACACCCCTCCCCAGTTTTCTTGAGTGTTAATAACATGGTGAACTTGAACTCAAGAGCACTTGTTCTTGTCCTGGATGTTCACTGAGGCTCATGTGCTTTTGCTATAAAGCAAAATAACATTTTAAGAAACTGAGGTGTACCCTGGTGGCACAGTGGTTTAGTCCAGTGTGGTGCAGTCCACACACATCCAAGGGCCCCAGTTCAAGACCCAGGGCCAGGGAAAGAGCCAAGATGAATAACTGAGTAAAATAAAGCACTTCTTCCTCCTCTCTCTTCCTGCCTGCCTGCCTACTCTCTTCCATTCCTGCCTGTACCTTTCCTTTAAAACAAAAAAGAAAAAGAAAGAAAGTGGATCCCCACATCCTTCAGGACAAGTTATTGAAGCATTGAGCCTGAAGGAGCTTTCTTTGGGTGGTAGGATCCCAAGACCACAGTAACCTCTTTCTTTGCACTTATTCCACATAATAGAAGTTTGCCATTCTCTGTAGGAGTCACCCTGGGAAAGAATATAATGGTAATTTATAAAAACATTTTACTTGATCAATGTTAGAGTTGTCATTTCAGACAGACTCTGTTATTGAACTTCCTGAGTTAGTACCTGAAAGGAAAACTCACTAATAAGAAAGAAACCCAGTGAGTTGTGTCTGGATTTAAAATAAAAACTGGGGGTGCGCCCTGGTGGCCTAGTGGTCTAGTACAGCCCAGAGCAGTCCCACATACATCCCAAGGTCCAGGGTGAACAACAAATGTGAAGAACTAAATGAAAATAAATAAATAAAGCTCTTCCTCCTCTTCTCTCTTCCTTCCTTCCTGTTTGGCTTCCTTCCCACCTGCACCTTTCCTTCAAAAAAAAAAAAAAAAAAAAACTGGGTGTGAGCACAGAGCAGCAGTCAGAGGCTCTCCTGCCTCCCCTTGGAACAGGACTCCTTCAGACCACTGCTGACAGTTATCTGATTAGGTCCAGTGTCTCGTGTTAAAAGTCACCTTGGATTTTCAGAAAGGGAAGATTCTGAAACCACATCTACATTCTACAGGAGACGAGCTGAGAAATCGCTGTCTAATTCTTTCTCTACATTTTACAAAGGAGCACAGTGTTTCCTGTGAGCTGTTTATTTCACTTAGCAAGTGGCAGGTCAAAAATACAAAGTACTGCCTGAATTGCAAATGTCACTTAATGATCAGTCAGCCAAGAGAAGGTGAAAATAACCTTAAACTTTTGGGTCAATGCAGAGGTCTCTAATGTAAGTGTGAATGACCAATTCTAGGGAAAAAAATCCTGTTGCTGAATAAAGCTAAAGACTCAAAAGGGGTAATGAGAAATGGTCACCCAAAACAAGAGAGCCACAAAACAAGGGTATGAATTTGGTGGAGGGTAGGTATGTGGACATAAGTTTGAGGAATGGGGAAGCTGCACATATGGGGAATTATACATATGGGTTTATTTTAATTTGCAAAGCAAAGTTACTGCGATAAAATACTAAAAATTGAAAAATAAGAAGGGTTTGGTCTTTATCTTTGATCTCCCACTTTTCTTCTTGATAGCATTAGAGCCTGCTGACCTGCTTGAAATAAACTAGTTTCAAACCTACCAGCAAGACCACATTTCTGCCACGGTCATTAATTTAGACATTTGCTGCCCTTTCTTTCTAGAGAAAAAGGGAAGCTTACTTCATATCACAAAGGAATTTCGGAAATAATAACCTTTTCTGGAAATTTCCCCAATGTAGTAACAAAAAAAAAAACCCACTACAGAAGCAGGGGAGTCCCTTAGATTGAAGAAATCACTGATTTCAGAATAAAAATTAGAAAACAGCCTGTCGTTACTTCTCAGGTACGCCCAAATACTATGCTCTTAAAGACTAATCATTTTTCTCATTAGCATGCTGTTTTCAATAAAACAGTAAAAATACACATTTTGTTTTCAGATGGAAATTAATATGACAATATTCATCTTGTAATTTTTTAAATGCCTGAGTGCATTTTTGTTTTCTCTTAAATTAATTCTCCCTCATGCATAATGAAATGCCAGATTTCCTTTTGTTGAGCAGCTTTGCTAGACAGAAGAGACTCAGTTGACAGCTAAGAATTGGGCGTCAGGAGGGAGAAGCGGTGCACATGACCTCTGCGCGCTCACTCCACTTTCCATCCAAATGCGGTGGTGGCCTGTGAGCTTCTGCCATCAGGATCGCGGTGTGTGTGTAATTAGAGTCATGCCTAGAGTCATGCAGTTGAATCTTTAGATGTTAGAACAGTCTGGGGTCTCTTTTACATAACAAGTCAATGATCTTGGTTGCTAAGGATACCTTTTCACAACAAATATGTAGAGAGACCTTGATAAACCATTAGTGATGCTGAATAGAATTGTATAGACACTGCCTGTTTCCTAATGGTTTCCTTACATCTGAGTGGGTTTTTAAAAAATGATATAACACTTTTAAATGACATAACAATCCCAGATTGTTCAAAACTAATCCCAAGAACCTAATTATTACTCAATCTTAATAATAATCAAATTCTGCTGTCTATTCTGCAAAGTGAATGATTACATCCCGAGTTAAAATTTCTAGAATTCATACACCATTTAATGTGAAGAAACTGAGACTGAATTAATCAACTTGCTTGCCTGAAAAGCTAAAATTCACTAAATATATTCTAATTTTAGCATCATTGCTACCTCTTATGAGGGTTTCAGAGGACGGTGCTATATCATGCCATCTGATATCAATAAAATCTGGGGTTCAGAAAGTGAAGAGGCTTCCCTGAGGGGACAGCCAGGTGACATGCACACCCCCCACCTTTTCTATTTCACATCAAGACTCTCACTCAGTGGAATCTCAGCGGGTCACATACAGGGTTCCTTTGAGTCTAAGGGCATTCTTAATAAAAATTGAGACAACATTTAAAAATCAAAAGTTATCATACAAAAAAAAGTCTAGATTTCTTTCTTCTATTAAAAATGAAATCTAAGAAAACATCCAAATGGCCAACAGGTACATGAAGATACTCATCACTCGTCATCAGAGAAATATAAATCGAAACAGTAATGTCATATCACCTGACACCTATTAGGATGACTATTACAAAAAAGTAAGAGTTAAGTGTTAACAAAGATGTAAAGAAAAGGGAACATTTGTGCACTGTTGTGGGAATGTGTCTTGGTGAAGACATTGTAGAAAACAACACGGAGATTCCTCAAAAAATTAATAGAATATCATATAATCCAGTAATTCCACTTCTTGGTAGTTGTCTAAAAGAATCAAAATCACTATCTCAAAAAGAATGTTTACATTTCCATGTTCATTACAGTTTTATTTCCAATAACCAAGGCATGGAATCTAAGTATCCAATGATGGATAGAAATAGATGAATTATGTATGTATGTATGTGTGCTGTGTGTGTATATATATGCATGAATATTACTCAGCCATTAAAAAGAAGGAAATCCTGATATTTGTGACAACATAATAGATCTCCTTGAGGGCATTAATCTAAGTGAAATAAGACAGAAAGAAGAACACTGTTTGATCTTACTTATGTATGAAATCTAAGAAAAAGAAATTAATAGAGAAACAAATGAGTGGGGTAGTCAAAAAATAAACTTCGAGTTGTAAGATAAGTAAGTCTTGAGGGTATAAAGTTCAACATGATGACTATAACTAACAATACTGTATCACGTATTTTAAATTGCTAGAGGATATTTAAAGTTCTCATCCCAAGGAAAAAAAAGGATTTCTAACTATGTATTGTGGTTGATGTTAACTGAACTTTTGGTAATAATCCTTTTACAATATATACATATATAAAATATTTTTTATTTTTAAGGAGAAGATCTGGGCAGCAACCTAATAGAGCTGGGGCAAACAAGACAAGAACACAGTAACAAAATAACTTACTTTTCAAAAACCTTAAACAATGGTGTGCTCGATGGCTCAGGAACTAAGCCATCACCTGGGTTGTGGACCATGTAAACCCCTGTTTTCAACCTGGGACCAGAGTTGGGTGTGGGGAAAACAACCAAAAATAAATAGATAAATAAAAACGCTTCTTTCTCCTCCCTCTTCCTCTCAAAAAATTTTTTTTCAACAAAATTGTTCCACCTAGAAATATTCACATGTAGTTGATCTCAAGGTGAAAGCTATTCAAATTATGTTCATTCTTCCAGAAATGAATCCCATTATCATTTGCTTATCACTGTTTATTACTTCAAGTAATAGTATTATATCATAGGAGCCAATGTTAAGCAAGTTTCTTGCTTCTTAAACTTATTAATAAATGATATTTTTCATAAAAGTCAGTGATTGAAACTTTACTGTGAAATAGGGATGTTATTTTCCATATATAGATATTTAAAATAAAGAATTAAGGTACACCCTAGTGGAGCAGCATGTAGGTCAGTCTTCTCCAAAGGAACAAGTCACATACCTCTGGGTTTGAGTCCTGAGCCCCAGGGGGAAACAACCAGTGTGAACAACTAAATAAAAATAAAATAAAGATGCTTCTTCTCTCTCTCTTCCAGTCTCACTGCCTACTTACCATCATTACTGCCTGTTCTTTTCCTTTTAAATAAATAAAGGATTAAGCATAATTTTATTATTTCATATATATTATCAGAACTGGTTTATAAGTTCTTGATGACACATATTTTAATATTGAAAAATAATCTTTGACTATTTCATTTCAGTTAATTCATCTATGAATTCTTATAAACATGGAACCAATTCATTTCCTCAGTCTCTAAAAGTTTAATATCTTTTTTCCTAATTACTTTCAGTCAAACACAAAATGTTTCCTCTTTATCCATTCCGCTAAGCTCTTTGAATGAATACAGGTAGCATGGCATTTACTCACTCTAACTATAAAAGGAAGAAAAGGAAGGTGTTCTCACCTAACCCATAATAGACTTGCCTCATCCTTAAAACCACTATATTATTCACAATATTAAATCTCACTTCAAAAAATTGTATTTATTAAATTAGTAAGTGAGAAAATGAGTCACCAAAATGTTAACCTAATGCATAATTCATGGTATTGCAATCTGCTGAACACTCTCCATTTCTCAGATACACATATCTTAAACACAAAAATCAGCAAATTTTTCTTCTTTTAACTCAGGTTTATATTTGAATTCACAATTATGAAGACTCTATGGATAATTTATCCAAAAGTGCTTCCCCTAAAAGAATACTGAAATTACTTTTCCCATTTAAATATATATATATATATATATAATGAGTTGTTGCCTTCTTTCAGTCATTATTAAAAATAACAAATTTATATTTTTATAAAATAGCTCAAATCTAATTTGCCAAAGACCCTAAAGAGAATGAAGACATATTCAACTTTGAATGAGAAAGCTAATGAAAATAATTAATCTGTGTAATGAAGAGAACAGTCAAATGTCCAACACAAGCTGTGTCATTGACTCCAGCAGTTGGTCCCAATCTGAAAAGAAGGCAACAAGCTCCTTGGCTTTACCTTGATCCTCCATTACTTGGGGGAGGAGGTTTGGTCCTAAATACTCTTATTCTTGCCTTTCATTTTGTTCAAGTTTTCCATTTTCCAAGGACCCAGGAGGTAAGTATAACAAAGTTCAGTATGAAACTCCCCAATTTCTAAATACAAATACATTTACAGAATAGATGAAAAACATGTTGTAGGTTAGCTTGTGAATAGAAATGCTATGATAGAATTCTAAACTGGCACCCAAGATTCCTGCCTGTTGTTCTACATGTTCTGTACAATCTCCTTCCCCCTTTGAATGTGGGAATGACATGTGACTCTGATAGAATTACCATGATTATAATACCTTACTTAGTAGATGGGGTTTTGCAGATGTAATGAAAATGCTTCAGCAGCTGACTTTGAGTTCATCAAAAACACATTATCCTGATACTCACTGGCCATCAGGGAAGTGCAAATAAAAACAACAATGAGATATCATCTTATACCTGAAAGACTGGCTATTATCCAAAAGTCTGGAAACAACAAATGCTGGTAAGGATGTGGAGAAAAGGAACACTTTTGCACTGTGGGTGGGAGTGCAAATTGGTACAACCCCTATGAGAACAGTTTGGAGATTCAACTGAAGGTGAAAATCCCATATGATCCTGTCATTTCACTCCTGGGCATCTACCCAAAAGATACAAAAGCACCCAACCGCAGAAGTATGCACCCCCATGTTTATTGCATCCCTATTCACAATAGCTAAGAACTGGAAATTACCTAAGTGCCCCACATCAGATGAATAGATAAAGAAGATGTGGTACATATATACAATGGAATACTACACATCCCTTAGAAGAGATGAAACTCTGTTATTTGAATCAGCATGGATGGAACTAGAGGGGATTGTGCTAGGTGAAACAAGTCAAAAGAAGAAAGATTGATACCAGATGACCTCAGTCATCAGTGGAATGCGAAAAGACACAACAAAGGAACAGATGAAGTGTAACCAACCCTGAAACATTTGCAATAGAACTGAAGTTACCAGAAAGGAGTGGGGCAGGCGGGGACAAATGGTTGTGGCGCTCACTGGACAATGGGGAAGAACACTTGGTGATTTGGTGGAGGGCATGGTATATTGAAATATATCTAAGAAATGGGGAACCTATATATAGGAAATTATTTTAATATGTAGAATAATTACTACAGTAAAAAATAAAAATAAATAAATGCATAAATAAGTACATCATCCTGGGTGGACCTGGCCTAATCAGACGAGTTCTTGAAAATCAGTTGGCCCTTCCTAAAGGAAGAGATTCAGAGTATGAAACAGATTCTCTTGCTGGCCTCACAGAGGCAAACTGCCATGCTTGAGAGAGAGCCATGTGGAAGGGGAGGTGGGTAGCCTCAAGCATAATGAGTCCCTGGTTGGCCAACAATATAAAATCAGAAACCTCTATTCTATAAGGAACTGAATTCTTCCAATAATCAATGAGCTTAGAAGACTCCAAGCTACACACACACACACACACACACACACACACACACACACACACACACACACACACACAAGCACATGTACACAGGTGTCTGTCTCTGGTTCCTAGTACATAGCTCCTAAATCTCTGTGACTTAAATAATAAGAGCAATAAAAATACATATAGTGCTAATATTTGGCATTTGACACTGGTTCCTGACAGAGTTCCAAAACCTTTGGAACAGCCTGTGTGATAAAAGTGTCTTTATTTCTATTGAGGTGGCTCTTGTTGAGTTCTTAGATAGGGACCAGTCACTAGAAAGCCAAGTCATGATTATAATCTGGAATTTTCAGCCCCACCAACCATTTCCAGAGAGGAGAAAGAGGCTAGAAATAGCAGTTAATGATTAACAATGCCTAGGTGATGAAACCTCCATTAAAATATCAAAAGTACAGGGTTCTGAGAACTTCTATGTTGGTTAATACATGGAGATTTGGGGAGACTGGAATACCCAGAGAGACACACAGAAAGAACAGAATTTTTCCCAATTCAACTCCTAACTCACAAAACTATAAGATTATATTTGTGTGTTGTTTTAAGATGCTAAGTTTGTGGCAAATTTGTTATGCAGTAATAGAAAACTAATACTCATTTAGTTCTTACAATGTTAGCCATGTACTATTAATATCCCCACTTCACAGATAAGAAAAATGAGGCAGTACCCAAAGAGCTGCTGCTAAGTCTGGATCCAACACTGCTCAATGTTGATACCCATCTGCCCCACATACTGCAGTCTTTTTGGTTCTAAATCCAAAATGGCAACTCCCAAGAATCAACTGATTCAGCATCTCTTTAAGGGAGAAAACTTCTGATAACATAGTAAATTTATCTGTAACTTGTTAATGACTTTCCAAAGTGGCTGAACTATTTTAGATGCCTCTGGAAATGACTCTTGATATAATTTCTGTGAATCTTTCCATCTTTTTTAATTCCAAAAGACTCAAACTTCAATTATTTTTGAACTTAGTTTTTTTAAGTTTTAATTTTTTTAATTTAAAAAAAAATTGTAAAGGAAAGGTGCAGGAAGGGATGAAGGCAAGTAGGCAATCAGTCAGGAAGAGAGGAGGAAGCACTTTTTTTATTAGTTGTTCATCTTAGTTATTCCTCCAGACCCGGGGATGCAAACCCAGGTCCTTGGGATGTGTGCATACTGCACTCAGCCAGAAGTAGAAGACCTAACTACTACTCCACAAAGGAATATCTCAAACTTAATTTTTAAGAGGGCTGCTAAGTTGTACTGTACATCTCCCATATACAGATTTAAGTTTGCTTGTCTATGATGTTTTTAATTCCTTTTTCTATCCCTTCTATTTCCAAGAACTAGAAGTAAGACCAAGGGCTTCATTACATTTGAGTCAATGTTTTTGGCATGTAGAAATATGTACTTTTTTTTGCATGTAATATCTGACTACCCTACTATTAGCAGTTTTTAATTCATTGTTAAAAGCAGATGATTCCTTGGAAATTCTGTTTGGTTGATCTGTCAACTGTTGTAAGCAGAGTATTAAAGTCCCTTAGTAGTATTGCACTGTTGTCCATAGCTCTCTCTCACTCTATTAATAATTGTGTTATATATTTTGATGCTTTATCATTTGCTGCATGTTAATAAGCACTATGCCCTCTTGCTGAATTGATCCTGTATTCATTATTCAATGTTCATCTCTGTCTCTCATTAACTTTTTAACCTGGCTGTTAATTTTACCTGATGGAAGTATGGCTAACCCTGACTTTTTCAGCTTCCCATTTAATTGTAGGATTAAATTCCAACCTTCTACTTTAACTACGTATTTGTATTTGGAAATTAAATGTTTTTTATAGGCAGCTGAAGGTTGGGTTTTGTCTTGTAATCCATTCAGTCACTCTGCCTTTTAATTGGTGAGTTCAAACCATTAACATTCAGAGTAATCATCGCTACTTAAGTAGTTTCTGCCACTTTATGACTTGCCTTCTCACTGTTTCTGCAATTTGCCTGTATTCTTTTGTTTTCTGTTATGTCTCTTCTCCTCTGGTTTGTTGTTGTTATTGTTGTTGAAGAGAGGAAAGAAAGGAGAAGACAAAGAAGAATTGAAAGGAAGGAAGAAAAGAAGAAAGGAAGGAAGAAAGGAAGGAAGGAAGGAAGGAAAGAAGGGTGGGCTCCCTCATTTTTATTTTTTTGTTTATTTATTTGGTTGTTCCCCTCCAGCCCTGCTTCAAGAACCTGGGTCCTTGAGCTTTCCATGGTCCATGCCCCAACCACCAACTTAATGCCTAAGCCACCAGGACATGTCTTCTGCTGTGTTTTATAAGTTCCTTTTGCATTTCTGTTTGAGTTTCTTTTTGATTTTCTTATTTGTTTCTTCTATAGATTTTTGTTCTGAACTTATCACAACATTTGAACATATGATTTTATAATCTGTTTTAAGTTGATATAAAATTACATTGGAGCTCATTCTAACAAGTCTTCAGCTGCCTATAAAAAAACTCATTTAATTTCTGAATACAAATATGGAGTTAAAGTAAAAGGTTGGAATTTAATCCTACAATTAAATGGGAAACTGAAAAAGGCAGGGCTAGCCATACTTTTATCAGGTCTAACAGTCTACACTTTTACTCTGTTTCTTATCTTCATTTTATATTTTTGGTATCTTGCTACTTGTCAGCGGCCTTTTTATATTTTATAAAAGTCCCTTAGTATTTCCTTCAAAGCCAGTTAAGTGATGATAAACTCCATTAACTTTTGTTTATCTGTAAAGCCCTTTATCACTCCTTCAATTCTGTGTGATAGTCTAGTGAGGCAGTGTATTCCTGATTGGCAGCCCTACTCTTCAGCACTTTGAATGTATCGTGCCCTCCATAAGGTTTCTGCTGAGAAATCTTATAGTCTTATGAGGATAGCTTTATATGCAACACATTCTTCTCCAACTATTCTTAGGAGTCATTCTTTCCTTTGATTTTTGCCACTTTCATGATCATATGTTTACGATTGTGTTTAATTTATTTGAAACTCTTTGAGCTTCCTAGATATAAATGTATGAATGCCTGTTTCCTTCCCTAGATTAAGAAAGTTCTTAGCTATTATTTCTTGAAATAAGATTTCCTCTCTCTCTCTCTCTCTCTCTCTCTCTCTCTCTCTCTCTCTCTCTCTCTCTCTCTCTCCTGTGATGTAGATGTTGGTGCTCTGAATGTGTTCCCACATGCCTCTTATGCTTACCATTAGCAATTTTTAAATTGATCACTGTATTGAGAAGTCTAATTTCTCCACTTTAAAGGTAATTTTGCCCTAGAAATTCAGAAAACAATCCTGAAGTCTAGCTTACTACCAAGAAAAATTAAGTGGAAGGAGGTATTTTACATAACTTACAAAATACTGAGGTGGCAATTAAAATTTTATATAATATTTTAAAGAATGTTTACTTAGTATCTGGACTACATTTGAACACCTGTTTGACCCTGTGCAACCAAAATAGTCAGGACATTTACTAAGTTCTCACTCCCAAACAGAATAAATCATATAAATTCTTCCATAAAGGTAAACTGGACTCCAACAGGAATTTCAAACAGGGACACTTACATAAATACATTCAACAATGTAGTAGATAATTATTAATGGGACTCTGAATGCCCAAATATTTGTACACTTTGACTAATGAACCAGCCTTCTGTATCTGGAAAAAATGCCCTCCTCCATCAAACATCCAAATTTGTGAGACAGACTCTAAACAATGAGAAAATAAAGGGACAATAGTCATTCTTACAAACTCAATTAAAGTAACACTATAAATTAGTGTTTAGCCTAACAGTAGTTTTTTAATCCATCTTATAAAGGTATTTCTGGAACTATGATCACACGTGCACACACACATCCTATTAGATTATCAGAGCATTATTTTTGATCACCTAATATAATATAGTCAAATAACAAGACAGATAAATATAATTCCCCACTAACCTTTTTCACTTTCTTCCTCTTTTTCAGGTATCACAAGCAAACTTCTGGCAAATGCTGAATCATAATCAATTCACAGTGACAAATGACTGAAATGCCACAAGTTTTCTGTGTTGTTAAGTGGAGAAAAATAGATATATTTTAGATCCCAGACATGCAGATGGCATAATTGAAAGTGTTGTGAAATTTTAAGAGCTTGATTTATAATCTTGCCAGAAACAGATCATCCAGTTTCCTTATGGAAGTTCCTAGAATAACATTTTTTGCCTCAAACCAGTTCTGGATCTACTCATAAATTGTAAAAAGACATGGAGGAAACTACTTTGTCTTTTAAAATATGTCTTTGGAGTTGAAAAAACCATTTTAATTCCAACTCTATTATGCACTAATTAAGTAGTCCTATGCACATTGCTAAAATCTCAAAAGTTTCTGCTTCCATATCAGGAATAACACACTTATCTCTCTGAGTTGTTTTGAGCAGTAAAGAAGATAAGTAAATAAAGTGTTCAACTCAGTGTAAGCACTTCACAGACAGCAACCAGTGTTGCTATGACCCCACTCTATCCAGATCCCCTGTCTCCAGACCCTCCTTCTCTCTGACTCCCCCTCTAATCTCCACCTCTTCAGCTCCCGCACTCTACACCCCCACAATAGTACTTTCCACACTGATGTAGCTCGCACAATGGAAAGGAACACAGAAAGAAAGATAGTGATTCTTTGTTAATCAATTCCTTACCACAAATTGGTTAAAAGTGGGCCTGGAGGAAGGGCTGGATGACTTCATTAGTGATTTTTACAAAACCTTCAGAGAAGAATTAATACCTATTCTTCCCAAACTTTTCCAAAATGTTGAAAAACAGGGAACACCCCCTAACACTTTTTACAAGGCCAACATCACACTATTACCAAAAGCTGGCAGAGTCATCATGAAAAAGAAAATTAAAGATCAATATCTCTAATGAACATAAATGCAAAAATTCTCAAAAAAAAATTAGCAAACTAAATACAAAACATGAAAAGGACCATCTATCATGAAGAAGTGAGATTAATCCCAGGTATGCAAGGATGGTTCAACATATGCAAATGTTAGTGCAATACACCATATCAAAAAGAGCAAAGAGAAAAAAACACATGATCATATTTATAGGCGTAGAGAAAGCTTGAGACAAGATTCAGCACCCATTTATGCTAAAACCCTATATAAAATGGGGATAGAAGTTACATACCACAACATAATAAAGGTCATATATGTGTGTGCACATATATGTATATGTATATATACATACATATATGATAACACACAGACAACATCATACTCAAGTGTTGAAAAATTGAAAGTATTTCCTCTAAGGTCAGGAACAGTCTCACCTATTTGTCCACTCTCACCACTGTGATTTAACATTGTACTAGAGATCTTAGCCAGAGCAATTGAGAATTCAAAGTTGGAAGGGAAAAAGTAAAACTATCATTATTTACAGACAACATGATTGTATATGCTGAAAACCCTAAAAACTCTATCAAAAACTACTAGAATTAATCAGAGTACAGTAAAGTGGCAGGCTATAAAATCAAAGTACAAAAATCCATTGCATTTTATAGGCAAACAATATGCTAGAGGAAAATTAAATCAAGAAAACTACCCCATTTGTAATAGAAGCAAAAAGAATCAAATACTTTGGACTATTCTTACAAAGGAGGTGAAAGATCTGTACCACGAAATCTGTAAGTCCTTCTTAAAGAAACAGGAAGATACAAAGAGAAGGAAAGATATCCCCTGCTCATAACTGGGAAGAAATAACATTGTTAAAATGACCATCTTACCTAAAGCAATATACAGATTTAATACAATACCCATCGAAATTCCACAGGCATATTTCAAGGAAATAGAATTTAAAAATCTCAAAATTTGTATGGAACAACAAAAAACTCTGAAAAGTCAAAGCGAACATGAGAAGAAAAAAAAAAGAATAAATCTAGAGGTATCACACTCCAAGATATTGAACTATACTACAAAGTGATAGTGATCAAAGCTGTATGGTACTATAATAATAAAATGCAAATCAGCAGAGGCACAGATCAGTGGAATAGAATGAAATCGCCAGATGCTGATTCACATATGGTCAGTTACTTTATGACAAAGTTGTCAAAAGCATATAATGGAGAAAGGAAAGTCTCTTCAATAAATGGTGTTGAGAGAACTGTGCGACTACATGCAAAATAATGAAGCTAGACCACTAACACAATTCACAAAAAATTAACTCAAAATGGAGTAGAGACTTGGCTGTAAGACCAGAAACCACAAAATTCCTGGAAGACAACATAGGAAAGATATTCTATGGCATCAGCCTTAGAGAGGTCTCTGAACTCCAGCATTAAGGAAAACAAAAACAAAAATATGCAAGTGGGGTTACTTCAAACTGAAGAGCTTCTTCACAGAAAAAGAAAAAAATCACCAAAACAAAAAGACAATCAACTAACTAGAAGATGTTTGCAGTCTATATTTATGACAAGGGCTTAATGTCTAAAATACACTAAAAAAAATTCATAAAACTCAGTAACAGAAAAAAAGCAGGCAAAAAACAGAGGCAGAATAATTGGAGAGACATTTTTTTCCAAAGAAGACATGCAGATGGCCAACTGGCACAAGAAAAGACGTTCCTCCTCCTTGGCTATTAGACAAATGCAAATCAAAACATCAATGAGTTATCACCTTACATTGAGAAATTGGAAACAAAAAATGTCAGTGAGGATGTGGAGAAAAGGGAACACTTTCACACTGCTGATGGTATTAATACAACCCCTATGGAAGACAATACAGTTATTCCTCAAAAAGTCGAAGATGGAAATCCCACGTGATCCTGCCGTCCCACTTCAGGGTGTTTACCTGAAAGACATAAAAACACTAATTCGCAAATATTTATGCATGCCCGTGTTTATTGCAACTCTATTCACAATAGTTAAGAACCAAATCTACCAGTACTCACTCCAAAATGCACTCCCTAGTGTCAAAGAAAATGGCAAAAGATAATGGAAGAGTCCAACATCTTCCCAGGCATAGGTGTCGTCTCCATTTTTAGGGGACTTTTGACACTGAGCAGAGGATGTGGGCAGGAAATCTACGGTAGGAAATGTGTGGAAGAGAGGCAATCCTTTAGGCCACAAGTAAAACTTGCCTTGGTGAATATTCATACATCGCTCATCTTTGCAGCAGAGAGAGGGAGGAGAGTGTATTTTGTTTCTCCAACGCCAGACATGGTGGTGAGGGACAGGAAGTTTCCTCTTCTGGGAGCTCCGATGGAATTTTAGTTAAGGGAGGAGTTTCTTTTAGCAGTCCCTTTGACCATGAAGGGATTTCAAAACCCCCGGCTTTTCAATGTATCTGTGTCCTTGTAGTTTTTATCACAATGATTTAGTAGGTGAATGTGTTAACTCTTTGGGGTGGGAATTAGTATTGTTCTCTTCAGGGTTAGAGTTTGTTTAATAAATTAAAAATATGTACCTGGGTTCTCTGTTCTTCAAAGACAGTGCCAATGGCATTTGCTGGGGGATGATATTCCACTGCATTGAAACCTCATATTTCGTGGAGCACTTAGCATCATAGATTCCAAGACACTAATTGCCAATCATATATCTCCTCATTTATTGTGACAACCGAAGAGGGCTCCTATGTGGCTCCAAATGTCCCTTGGGTGATCTGTGGTAAATTTGTGGCCTCTGACCGGTATAGTCCACATGCATCCCAAGGAACTGGGTTTAACCCAGGGCCAGGGAAACTGCCAAGATTAACAACTAAACAAAAATAATAAAGTGTTTCTTCCTCGTCTCTCCTCCTGGCTGCCTGCCTATTCACCTTCATTCCTGCTTGCACTTTTCCTTTAAAAATAAATAAATAAATATAAAATAAAACTTTAAAACCCATGGAATTTGCTGAGTAACAAGAGTATCTTTGTTACGTTAATGTCATGACTGGGATGGGCCCCTCAATAGTTCCACGTTAAGGTCTAGTAAAGATTAGCTATGTGATTAAAGGGTTGGGAGTTTGGACTCGCCTGACCTGTGGGGAGGAAAAAGAGTCTAGGATTGAGCTGAATCATGTGGCCAATGATTTAATCTATCGTGACTACATAATGAGACCCAATAAAAATTCTGGAGTCTAAAAAACTCAACTGAGCTTCCTTGTTAGACATTTAAGCGAATGGAAAGAGTCTGCGCCCTGGTGGCCTAGTGGTCTAATACACCTGGGAGCAGTCCCACATACACCTGGGGTCGAAGAAACAACCATTGTGAACAACTGAATAAAAATAAATAAAGTGTATCTTCCTCCTCTTTCTTTCTGCCTGTCTACCTACTTGTCTGCACCTTCCATTTAAAAAAAAGAAGTGTCTTGAAGGCAACAAAAACTTCCTCCATAAGGATAGGTCAGGAAGTTCTGTGCTCCCTACCAGATTTTATCCTGTGTAGCCTTTATAGTAGAGCTATAATCACAAGCATAGCACTTTCTTGATTTCCAGGAGGAATTCTAGCAAATTATATTTACAAGGGAATTATGGAAACCCCTTAGTTGATAACCAGTCAGTCATAAGCATGGATAGTAGTAATTGAACTTTATTCTCAGTCTTTCTGAGGATTCGAACCTAAAGAATTACACCTGATTTCTCAAGGTTTCATTACAGTTTACATATGTTTGTGAAAAAGTAGACTATATGAAAAAGGGGTGCATTTAATTATTCTATAATACAAACATCTGTTTATTTCTAACATTCTTTCTAACATTCTTGGTTGAAGGGGTAAGAGGATACTTTGTATACCTTTAAAAGAGTCATTAAGCTCAAGGCCAGAAGTAATCTGATGTGTGGGAGGGAGCAAAAGACAGGCTACTAAATCTTTTATCCTAAAGAGTGCTTCTTATGTACATTTTCGGGTCAAGCTGTACCTGGTCACATGGCCAGACTTTCACCTTCCATCATATTTCTTCCATCAACACTAACCTGGTGCCAAGTGTAGGATCTGATTAACTGAGTCTCTTGGCAGTCAACCACAGGGCATCTTCAGAGCGAATTCAGCTGATGATAGTCTCCAACAATTCTAGTGCCAAAAACTGTTTCACTTCTGCTTATCTCTTTTTTTTTTTTAAAGAAATTGTTACAGTGTTTTCCAAAGTGGGTGTACCATTTTATTTTTTTTAATATTTATTGAGGTAACTTTGCTTTACAAAATAACCCGTATGTGCACGCTCCACATTCCTCAAATATATGTCAATACACCCTGCCCACCACCAAATTATCAAGAGTTCATCATTATCCATTGGACCCCACTACCACTTGCCCTCATCCCACCCCATTCCCTGCTTTTTTCAATTCACACGGCTTCATGACCCCTGTGTCCAGAGCCTGAAGTAAGAATCGTTTTGTGCAGAACTCAATCCGCAAGTTGTAGAGTATGGCCCTGACTCTAGGTGCTAATTGTCAGAAGTGCGTGGAATGGACCCAGTTGGTGGTGAAACAGAATAAAGAAGACACAGAGCTAAACCTCACCAACATATAGAATGAAGGGGAAATAAATTTTCAGTATTGTGAGCTACCAAGATCTTAGGGTTATTTTGAAGCATTGCATAATCTGAAATGATTGTACAAAGATAAACTATACAAAGAATCCATTTTGAAAGAGTTACATCTGATTAATTTGGCCTAGTCTGGTGAAGATGTGATGTATCACAGAGGGCACACGATGGGCTGTGGTCACTCTAGCTTTTGGTGCCTCATATATTTTCAACCAGTCTTCTTTGTCAGGTAACCATGCTGAGGCCCATCCCTGGACCAGCGCCAGCATGTTCCATAAGCCCAGTCAAACCTCATACCTGCACATAGTGATGGGAAGTGATCCGCACAAGGCGTGTTAGGGTCTTTCTCTGGGGCTGCTAAGATGAGGCCCGGTTTCTCAGCCAATGAGAGAAACTGCCTACAAAAAGAAGCAAAGCAGAGACGGAAGATAGTCAAGAATAAGGAGAGACTCTTCCTGAAGCTCCTGTTTCCTCACAGGGAAGCGGGAGTGGGGGTGGAGAGAACAGCAGTAGATGCCTGCGTTTTCTTAATGTTTTCATCACTATCTTACTATTTGAATTAAGGATGGTCAGCTGCACTTTTAAAAAGCAACAATATTGAGGGGAAGAAATATTTCAAAAAGGAAATAATAACTTTTAATGTGGTGTAAAATAACTACCTCAAACTGAAGTAAATAATGACTAATTATTAAAATGTCCTTTAAAAAATTGTTTTCAAAAACCTACCCCTTTAAATCTACATAAATACAATATTGTCGGCCATGACAAAGAATTTACTTGACCAGATGGTTTCCATTAGTTCAGGCAAGTATTTTTCTGGAGAAATGGCCTAGAAGAAAGCAGTTTCTCCATACCATGTGTCCTGTGGTAGAAACTTGAAGAACTCTGGTGCCCACCCCAGGACTCAAGTTTCTAAGAGTTGGTGCACCCTGGTGATTCAGGTGGTAAATCTGTAGCTGCAGCAATCCATGCACGTCCCAGGGACCTGGGTTCTCGACCTGGGGCAGGGGGAACAACCAATGTGAACAACTAACTAAATAAATAATTAAATGCTTCTCACTCCTCTCTCTCTGCCTGCCTACTTGCCTTCATTCCTGTCTGCTTCCTTTCTCTATAAAATTTAAAAAAAAAAAAAAGAATTAAGCAAGCTAATGCAGGTTTAGGAGTTTGTCACTTTGCTCCAGAAATCTAAGGGTTCTAAGTTGATAGCAGTAAGAGGCATGTGTATGTTTAAATCAGCCAAAACAGACTAAACCGAACTATGAACAAGGAGAAATCACATGTTCTCAACGTTCACTAAGGTCATCCTGACCACCCCCCACCCCCGCCCCCACTTATCTTTTCCAGAAGAGTGATTGGAAAAATCTAAAACTTTGGCTGTAGGATTTTTTTCTCTTTTTTGGCTTGGTTTATTGTTCTAAACTGTTCCTTTGTAAACACATCCTACTAAAGCCCAAGAGGAAGTTTAGAAGGTTAGGGCTGCTACTTTCCTTCCTCCACTGTCATATTACAAAAGAGGAAGTTTAGTCACTAGAAATGAATTCTCGATCACCCTCAGAACCAAGAAAAAATCATCATCGGCCCCAAGGAATTTGAAGGGAAGCGCTGCTCCATTACTGTCACCACCAAGATCGAAGTTCTCCTGGATTAGTGGGCAGCACTTGAGGAAATGGAGAGGAGAATAGATAGATGTCAGCCAGAAACAGATGGTTAATGACTCATGAAATGGAACTCAGTGAATTCCGTGAGAGTCTAGTAAAAGGACTGGGTTATCCACAAAGAGAAAGCTAACGTGTAAATCTAAGGAAGAATTACTTTAAGGGATCAAGTGGTTAGAAATAGCTATCAAAGAACATGTTAAAGAAATTTCAGAATTGTTACAGAATTCCCACTTAACTGAGCACTCAAAAAACGACAAGGAAATGTTCATGAAAAAATTTTTTCAAAAAGGAAAGGTATACGCAGGAATGAATGTGAATAAGCACGCAGGTGGGAAGAGAAAGGAGGTAGAAGTTTTATTTGTTTTTATTTAATTGTTCATCTTGGTTGTCCCTCCCAGCTCCAGGTCTCTAATCTGGGTCCTTGGTATATACATGGACCACACCTGATGGACTTGTCCACTAAGCCACCAGGGCCTGCCTTATGGAAAACTTTAATTGGACTCACATGACCTGAATGAATTGATTTGCTAGGCAGTTTTTTACTAAAGAGTCATCAAAAATCATTCTATGGGCATGCCCTGGTGTTCTAGCAGGTAACTCTGCTACCTCCAGACAAGTCATATACATCCCAAGGACCCGAGTCAGCATCCTGCGCCCAGGGGAGCAACCAAGGTGAACAACAAAATAAGATGAGGTTATTCCTCCTCTTTCTTCCTGCCTACCTGCCTGCTCACCTTCATTCCAGCCAGCACCCTCCCTTTAAAAAAAAAGAATAATAATCCTTACAATAGGGGCAAAATTCAAGTGTTCAAGATATTATTCCCTTGAGTCACAAAACACAAACCTTTCCTTCATGCAAGCAAAAATAGTATTTCCTGTGCTGTGTGGGCTCTTGATTTATAGCCAGAGTTGATTATCAAAAAAAAAAAGAAAGAAAGAAAATCTAGGTAATTTTTCTATTGTGAAGTGGATCATAAAAAGAGCAATTTACCACAGCAATTAAGAGGGAGGCAGGTATGAAACGAGCCTGGAGCTTTAGGCTAGTGTTGGGCATGCCCAACTAATGGGCCATGTAAGGAATTTTGGTTTTATTCTACGTGTAAAAGAAACCATTGGAAGATTTTAAAAGATTTAATTCTCCTTAGCTATATTTTAATATAAGAATCCATCCTGTAGCTACATGACTCTCTTCCATTCATTCAGTAAATATTTTAGGACTCCAATATATATTAGTCACTGTTCTAGTTTCTGGAAATGAACAATACAAAAATCATGTCCACTGACAACCTGGTTGATAGCGTTGAACATTTTTTTAAAAGACAACCCTTTTGGTGGGTAACTAGAGGCAGACTAGAGTTTAGCCTATCCACCCACCTCATCCAGACACCCTTGTACAGTGTACAGCCTTGCATGTTTGAGGTGGCCCTAAATAGGTGAATTGGTTGCAAGGGACTTAGGTTTCAGTAGGAGCAGACAGACAGTAACCAAGCAAACATAAGACAATTCGATAGAAAAATGTGATAAAAAAATAGCTGATGACTTTTATAGAAAGGATGGCCAAGAAAAGTTCTCTAAGGAGTTGGCAATTAAGCCAAGACATGAAGTGTTAAGAAGGCATTCACAGGCATGCCCTGGTGGCTCCTGTGATTATCCAGTGCTGGGGCGTGGACCCTGTAAAAAGCCCAAGAAACGGGTTTCACAACCAGGGGTGGGGGATGGGGCAACTAAAATAAATAAAAGCACTTCAGATTGGCACCTCTTTATGATTTATTTCCTTTGTCCTCTCCAACCGTTCGTAGCCCTGACCATCAGCACATAGCTTCATGGTTGACAGTTAACTGTATTTCAAACTTCCCTACCTTTGCAATCCATAACTTTGAGCATCAGCATTTCTTTCTGAGCTCTCTGGTTAATGTCTAGTTGCATCTTAAATCAAATTGGTGCCATTTTATTGTTCCCTGACTTAGCTTCCCTTCCCCTGCACTTCCGCTTAAATTCCTACCTTACACAGCAATTCACTTCTAGGTATATACCCTGAGGAGACAAAAATAATCAGAAAAAAATATCTGCACACACCTATGTTCATAGCAGCACAACTCACAATATTCACGACATGGAAATAACCTAGATGTCCGTCAGCAGATGACTGGATAAGGAAGGTATGGTAGATGTACTCAATGGAATTCTCTGCAGTTAAAAAAATGAAAGAGAGAGAGAGAGATGAAATTATGCTCTTTGCAACAATCTGAACAGAGGGGATCATGTTAAGCAAAATAAGGCAGAAAAAAAAAGAGAGAGAAGTACAAGATAGTTTTGCTCATATATAAAATATAATAAATGAAAGCAAATGAAGAGACAAGACCTAAGAAAATTCACAGGACACTAGACATGGCTACCAGGGGACTGAGAGGCAGGAGGAAAGGAAGGAAGAAGCAAGGTGGCAGTAAAAGACACTAGAACCCTGGTGGTGTGAAATTTCAATATCCTAACATGCATATAGCAATGTAAATAAATAATAAAATTATGAAAGAGAACAGTTTATACAATATCCTCGAGGCAGAAATAAGTGACGTTTTTAATGAAAGGAGCAGACAGGAATGAAGGCAGGCAGGCAGGAAGAGGGAAGGGAGAAACATATTTATTTTATTTTTATTTCGTTGTTCACATTGGTTGCTTCCTCCAGACCCAGGACTCAAACCCAGGGGTATGTGGCTTGCTCCTGTAGAGGCAATTGACCCAACTGCTGCTCCATCAGGGTGCACCAAGGCTGATATATTTGAAAAACAGAAAATAAATTGGAGTGTTTGGAATGCTGTGAGAGCAGAATGTAACGGAGTTGGAAAAGACAAGTTTCTCAACTATAAGGCTCAGTAGGTTTTGACAAAACTTTAACAATAGTCAACAACATATTGTAGCCTTAAATTTTGTTAAGACGGTAAATCTCATGTTTTAATTTGTTCCACAATTTAAAATAGGGGGTTAGGACTTTGAACAAGTTGAGATTGAGAAGCCTGAGGGACATGGATTTAGAGATACCCCGAGGCAGCTCTTTTTTTGGAATGAAAATGCAGTGGTGACTTCACATATATAAGATGAGCATCCACAAAATGTTTCAGATAGGTCTTCTCCAGGATGTTCAGAGAGGCTGTTTCCATTACGTGTCACCTTGGTATACGGAGCTAAAGCTTAGTCAGCCCCACTGCAGCTCAGGTGGATAAGGCATAGGCTTTGAATGCCACGCATCCAGGTTTGCGACCTGGGGTCAGAAAAATAATGATGAATGAAAAATTTTAATAAAAAAATAAAAGCTTGACAAAACCCTGCCCATCTCAAGAGAAGCCAAGCTATATACTTAAACATGGAATCATCTCCAGAAACAAGCTTTTATCAGAGAAGCCTATCTCAAGGCAGAACAAACGTCTAGAGGTAAGATTTTTCCATAGGAAGTCATCCCCTCATGTGAAAGGCCCTCCTATGTCCTTGAAGCCCCAGGTTCTTTCCCATCCATCAGCACAAGACATATGTCTGTCCCATTTACCTTACAATTTATATTCATGCAAATTTTCTATGCTTATGTCATTAAATTTGGTCTTTTTGCCTCCTAATCCTGTCTGATATTAGTTTGTTTGCTTGACCAGCCTTAGGAAAAATTAAAGGGATGGGGGAATTTTTTCCAAGCCTTTGAATGTGTGTCAGCATAAAAAGAGTAACTGAATCCCAGGGTGAGTCTAATACTTATTGGGGAAATAGGAGAACTGTGGCCAGCTCCTGCAGGCAGGTCAAATGTTAGGAGGCAAGATGAAGAAGCAATATAACATGCCAGTAAGACTTTAAATCTATCACCCAGGGAATTATGTAATCTCTCTTAGCCCTGGGTACAAAATAAGGATTAAAAACACCTACCTCATAAAGTTGTTCTGAGGATTAAATGACAGTGTATACCAACTATTACAGAGCCTGATACTCAGTAGGGGTTCAATAAATGGCAAGGAAGGGCACACACACACACACACACACACACTCTTTTCCTAAAAAGAAAACTGAGAAAAGGAATTTCTAAATAGGAAGAAGAATCTTGGAGAGTGGTATCACTGAGTCCAATTGAGGAGACAGTTAAAAGATGAAGGTGAGCGTGTCCTGGTGGAGTAGCAGTTGTGCACAGTCCACATACATCCCAAAGTCCTGGGTTCGAGTCCTGAGACCAGTGGAAACAACCAGGATAAACAAATTAAATAAAATGCCTTCCTCCTCTCTCTTTCCTGCCTGCTTGCCTCTGCTTACCTCATTCCTGACTGAACCTTTTCTTTAAAAAAAGAAAAGACGAAACGATGAAAGTGGTCAGAGATGTTGAGGGTCTCAGAGAGGTGAAAATGCACTCAGTGAATCTGCTAATGGTACTACAGTAGAGTAGTTTCAGTAAGTTGTTGACTTTGAAGCCTTAATACTCTCACTGGAGGAATTATGAGATGTGAAAGGGAGTTAGAACACATGCCCTGCCCTCTTGATAATGCTGGCTTAGATCAGAAGAGGAGACCCAAGACAGTAACCTAAGTGGAAAATAGGATCGAGTTTACCCCTTTGTTTAAAGACATGAGCCAAGAGCCTGGGCTCTGGAACAAAACTGTCTTGTTCAGATCCCAGTCCTGCCACTTACTGGAGCCGTGGCTCTGCCTCCAGTTCCCTCATGAAATAGAGATAACGAAGTGCAGTGTTTTTAAAAACTGAGATAAAAATATGAATCTCGTACATATAGAATTCTAAAAATGGGCGATACATTTGATATCAGCCTATAATAATTTTAGATACTACAGTTTTTAATCCACAAATATCTTCACAGAGGAAAGAAAATGATTCTAACTGTAAAGGAAAAGAAGCTCTTCCGTGCAATTTTTGAAGCTATCTCCTTGAAGGATAAGCTTTTATTCTGAAGTTTTGCTGGGGTGGGGTTGGAGACAGGGTTAAATCTAGGGAGGTGGGTCTGCACAGTCAAACCAGCTGCCTTGGTTCTCATTTCTCCAGGGCTCGGGGATTAGCACAGTGACAGAGAGTCTCCCCTCACTTCCGCTCTATCATCATTTTATTATATTTGCTTTCTGACAGCCTTTGTGGCAGGCACCCTCTCTGCCTATGGGGAGGAAATTCATAATTCAAGGCCATCCCCAGAAGCTTTTATTCCAATAACCTTTCTGAATCATACACCTGACTTTCCATATTACTAATCTATCCTTTTAAAAATCTTTCAGAAAATATATAACGTTATGATGCAATGTCCATTCAGTAAAGTTTTAAACCTTGAAATGAGATGAAAGGAAAATAAAGGCAGTCACTGGATAAGCTCTTTCTTCACAAACCAGTGTGGGAGCACCCTTGTGACTCTGATGGCTGAGATGTCTATCAGGTGTAGACCCGATAAAGCCCAGGGACCAGGGTTCAGGATGTGAGGGGGGTGGAGAAGAACCAAAATAAACAAATAAATAAAAAAACTTCTTCCTTCCCTCCCTTCCTCTCTTAAAAAAAGTAACAATAAAGTCTACAGTGGAAAAATATTTTTTTTTACATTATCAATCCTTTAGAGACAAAGGAGGCTGCTGTGGCTCACTGCATGACACGGACTCCAGTCCAGCCCAGAAAGTGGCATGACATAAAAGGCACACTCAGCAGTTTCACCGCTATACTGGGCAACTCTTGAAAAAATCCTAAATTATTCATCTGCGTTAATGAGTTATTCTGGCTGTCTGATGAGATTCTAAATATTTTGCCATGTCTATCTCATTTCAATTTATTCTAACAAAAGAGCCCTCTTACACTGGAAAAAGCTTCCTCTCCCTGAAGAAATGTTTCTGTTTGTAATTATAAAAGTCCATCAGAAAGCTGCCTGGGTCCCTAGGTTCTTCGGGCTCTGGAGCCCGCTGACGACGCTCTCCGTTACTACCACAAGGTGGCGCCCGCAAACCTCCCACAGGCCCTGCTCCACTGTGCTACTGATTTCTAGCTAACCTTTGGGATCCTGAATGCAAAGCCAGGCTGTGAGTACAGAAACGTGCCAGCCGCTGCTTTTACAAAGGAGAAAATAAACTCAAAAAAGGCACATTACCCAACCCAAACCATACTGCTATTTTGGCAAAGGCAGGGTCAAAGTCCATTCCTCCGTCAATCCCTAATTAATTCCACCAAAGGTTAGTGGTTGACAAGCCAACATAAACAAGAAAGTAACAATAAAAGCACCTTTTCTTTCAATGAATTTGTGCAGAAATATATATATTTGTTCCACCTCTCCACACTCTACACACACACACACACACACACCCAACAGGCTAGCGGGGCAGCAAAACGACCCCACTTCTTTGGAGATCCATAACAGAAATTAGCAAAAGGCTAAACAATGCTTTAGACAAAGTTTCACTGGGGTGCAAGGGGAAAGAAGGACTCACTTGTAGGGAAACAGCAAAAGGGGATAAGGGTCCATGTGTGGGGAGATAGGCACATGGGAAGACAACCAATGTGTAGAACCCAAAGTTCTTCCTTTGGTGTCACAGGTGGGAACTTTTAAGCAGTTGCTAGACAATCAAAGGTGTGTTGGGGGCCTCCTTGCTGCAATCACTAGTGGAGTATCAGGGCAGGAATTGTTTTTTGTTCTTTCTTCTAATTCAAGAATACCTGAGAAAAATGCTGAGAACACAGGTTACTCAGATCCCCCTCTCAAAAGGGTCTTTCAAACCAAGGGGTTGCAATTGATGAGTTAGCTATTAGGTGATGCCAGGGGTAGATAATGTTTTCCAGCTGGAGCTGCAGATCCCCACAGGTCAGAGGTCAGAGAGTCCACATCATCTCTTTGAAGAATACGGCCTGGGAGAGTTAGCTGAAGGGAGTGTTAGTAAGAGTCTCTTTTGCTAGGCGTTCTCCTCCTATAGGGATGTTCAAAGAGCATGATGTTAATTATGTCTAATTATACACAATTTTAGGGGAGATTAGAAATGAGGAAATCAAAGCAGAGGCATTAACAATCACCACAATGGGAAGGTTAATGATTTCTGCGAGAGAAAGAGGGGAACCTGGCAGTAGGCTCCCTCACAATAAAGAAATTAATGGTTTCTAAACTCAGTGGTTTTAACAAAGGAGATTCTAGCTAAGATTAAAGTACCAGGAAAAGGGGCGGGGGGGGGGGGTTGTAACCTGCTCCTGCCTCCCTTCTACCCATCTTACCACCACCTTGTCTAGACAAGTGAAAATGGGCTCACTTTGATTGAAAATATTGTCCCAGAGGCATCTTTGAAGAAAAAATAAGCTCTTTCAACAAGTTTGAGAATGATTGATGGGGTAAAATTGTTAGTGAGCCAGCGAAACTGGGTGAGGGACCCTAATGGACAACGGCTGTCCTAATAAGGACCACCTGCTCCCACCAGGTGGACGTCTCTAAGGAACTCAGGCTGTCCTATTGAGAGAAACACTCTCAAGGCCAGAGTCTCTGCAGAGAGAAATATCCAACATCTCAGAGATGTTCTCAAGGCCAGCAACACCTTTCAAGCTCCAGGACTTTCCCCAACACCTCTGCCTGGGCAGACTTGCAGTAATGTAAACTATAGCAGCCTGTAAAAGTAATTAGCATAAAATAGTATTGCACTTCTGCCCTCCGCCATCCCATTGGGTTTCTCTTAGGTGGTCATGGGAATGAACATGCGCAGTAACCATTTGGTGCTATAACTCTAGCTGTCGATCAACACGAAGGACAGGAGCAGAATCCACTCCAGGGAAAGGCCTAAGGAAGGACGACAATATCAACCCTAGGAAGGAAAAATGGGGCTGCTGAATCCACTTGGGACAGCCCATCCTCCTCTCTGAGCAAGTACTATTTCTTTAATAAAAAGTTGGGAAAACAAACCAACACAAACCCAGTAAAAGAATAAACTGAATTGGGAGCCCTAAAGCTGCTTGTCTTGCAGAATTTCTCTCTAAACATAACACTGTCCCCTGCTGCCTATCCACCTCCTTCACAGCCAATAAACGTCTTTTCAGACCTTGCCCGGGGCTCAGGGTCCTTCCTCATCTCCCAGCTCATCAGCTCAGCCTGGACCAAAGCTGAACCACTTGACAACAGTGGGAACAGCACGCGACAGCACTCGCGGCCACCCCTGGCCTTCCAGCTTCCCTGCTTGCTTCTCCCTGCTGCTGAATTCCACTGAGGAAATCAATGTAACAGGCGCTGCTACAAGCTAATGGTTTCCAGCTTTGGCTGAACCGAAGACACAGCTCAGCAACCACTTTTCGGCTCCAGTTGGCTTCTTTTCCCATTCCCCTCAGAGGCAGCCTAGTTATCAAACCCAGCCTCCAACTCCAAGGTCTGTAACAAAGCTGAATCCCCATCTTCTGGGGAGGTCTCTGGGTGCAGGGGAGGTCAGGCAAGGTCAGGCAGCCGGCACGGTTTGAAGGTCAAGCTGCAGGGTAGGTCCGGGATCAGGCAGCAGGTGAGGGTCTATAAGGACTGGGCTGGAAAGACAGTCTGACTACTGGCAGGTCTAGAGTAACTGCGCCTGGGTCCTTTACTGAAAGCTGGATGCTGACAAGAAAATGGTCCAGGGCTCACCCCTGTGGCTCAGGTGGCTATGGCAGCTAATGTGCAGGTCATGTAAGCTCACAGGATTCAGGTTTGAGACCCGGGGCTGGTGGGGAGAATGGGAGCGCTGGGGGAGGAAAGGAGGGAGGGAGGGAGGAAGGAACAGAAAATGATCTGGAATGAGAAAAGATCTGAGAAGAAAGAAATCACCTCTGGATGGACATTATAACCATGTGCAAAAATAAACTATCAAATGGTGAAGAGAAAATTAAGATGTTTTACAAGGACCATGGGCAACGAGATTCACTACCTCTCGGATAGTGACCTAAGAGATAAGGACAAGTGGCTTGGATTTCCATGGAGGAAGGAGTCATCACTCCTTCTGCAGGGATTTATCACCACTTCACGAAGGACAAGCAAAACTAGGCATGACAGCCCTCTGGCTGCTAGAGGGAGAACTTGTTTGGACGTGTACAAGCCGCCAGCTGACCTTTTGGAGGCTCCAAGGCAGGAGGTGAAGGTGGAATTTTTGACGCAGGCAGCGTAGTAATATTCCCTGGAGCTGAGCACACCCCTTCACGCCTTGGGAGGGATCTCGCTTGATAACCACAGAAAACATATCATTTTTTCCCCTTGCTTTTATATTGTAGGCTTGAGGCTAGGTGAACTTTCCTTTATAAGATGATTTGATCAAAATATGTTTTCATGAAAGGAGCAATAAAACTGATTTTTCATGGACGCAACTGTGAAAAATGGGGGCAAATCACATTCTTGTTCTCTAAATCAAGATCAGTCGCTCAGTGTCCTGAGCTAAAACAAGTATTCAACACTAAGCCAAGTGAAATTTCTTCTCCCTACATACAAATGATCGGATGCCTCCCCCTGGACTTGCTATTGGAACTTTAAGCAGATGTCAGTCCTATCAGGCCTCCCTTGCATTAAGTTGTGACAATTGATGATGGAACTGACCAGAGAGAAGACACTCACTCCTCAGTGAGTGGGACCTGGGGGAGGGACTCCCTTAGTTGCTTACACCACTTTCTTGTTCAGAAAAAAGTAGTACCTTAATTTCAAAAACAAAACACGAGTCTTCACTGAGTGCCAGATATTGTTCTCAGAGCATCGCATGGACTAACTCACTTTAATTTTTGCAACAGTCCTTCAGGGCAGAAAACAGTGTTTAAAATCCCCATTTTACAGATAAAAAATCAGAGGGACAGAAATCATATAGCCAGAATTTGAGTCTTGCTCTCCGGTGCCGAAGCCTTTGATCTTAATCCCCAGTATGTGGCCTGACAGGTATGCCTGCAGCTTCAAACTGAATATTGAAGTTTTTAGTCTCTTCTCTGGATCTAATCATTAATCTGCATCTTATCCATTCTTGACTCCTTCCCTTTCTACCCATATTTTTTATCCCAGTTTCTCCAGTGTCCAGGAGGACTCTTGCTCCACCAATTATTCTTTCCTGATCCCGCTGCTGAAACTGCTCTTTGTGAGGCTGCTTCTGATAAAGCCGTGTTTGCCAAATCCAGTTGCTGTTGCCTAGTCCTCTTCCATCTAGGTCCTCGCCTAACCTGCTGCCTAGCTTCCTTTCGCTCCTATGACACTCTCCTCCCCATGTACTTCCACAGCACGTATTCAAACTGGTTTTTTTTTCCATGCCAATATTTACCTCATACCTCAGACCCCGGGATTCAGAATGTCTGACCCCGGAGCCCAGTCATTTGTAGTTTTTTCAAAGCCCCCCAGGTGATTTGGCTGCATAGTCGAGGTAAGATCCACTGTTCCTAATAAGCCAGACATGAAAGATAAATATGCATGAGTCCATTATATAAGATACATAGAGAATCAAATTCATGGAGGCAGGAAGTAACAAGGATTATCAGGGACCATGCCAGTTCCATGACCTCACCATTTCCTCTGCCCCAAATCTCCCTGACTGCTGTCCTGCCTTCTAACTAGGCTCAGGGCTGGTGCTGGGCTAAACAAACACTCCACATTCTCTCCCTCCCCTAGAAATCTTGTTTCTGAATCCACTGCCCTTATCTACATATTCATCCCCAAATCTGCCTCCAACCCTGATAGTGCTCCTGAGTTCTAACTTGATTCACATTTCTTACCAGCTATCTTCCACAAGACATTTCCTTTCCTTAGGCATCTTAGACTCAACATGTGCAAAACTCAAATTATGAATTTCCCTTTCCACCCTATTGTTGCTTCTGTATCTTTTATTTCAAAAACTAGCATCATCACTTATTTTGTGTATCAAATACTTAGAATGGTGCCTAGTAGCAAATATTATAGGAAGGTTAATAATATTATTAGCAATATAATAATAATAATAGTATAAGGACTTTTAGAAACAGTAAGTTGGTGATAAAGTGCCTAATATTCTATAGCATCTCCATATTTAATATAACTTAAAAAAAATCAATCCCAGGCAACTCTGGTGGCTGAGGCATTAAGTCAGCATCTGGGGCGTAGGCCATGTAAAAGTGAGGGACTCAGGTTCATGACCCAAGGCAGTGTGGGGGAGCAATCAAAGTGAACAAACAAATAAATGCAAATGCTTCTTCCTCTTCACTCTTCCTTTATTCCTGCCTTCCTACCTGCCTTCATTGATGCCTGCCTTCCTTTGAAAAAAAATTCTCTTAGAATATCAAAGTAGAAAGAAATACTTAATGAGGCAGAATGCTCCTTCTGGAGGTCAAATACTATAGTTGATTATCTCCAGGGCACTAATGCTTACACTGAAGAAAAATTCCTTGGAAAGTGGGTTTTTTGTCATACCTAGTAAATCCCAAAGAATCTACCAAAAAAACTACTAGAAGCAATAAGCAAATACAACAAAATGGAAGGATATACAATTAATATACAAAAATCAGTGACTTTCCTATAAGCAAACAATGAAGTAGAGGAAAACAAAATCAAGAAAGAAATCCCATTCATAATCACACAAAAAAAAGATCAAATACCTAGGAATAAACTTAACAAAGTATAACTACAATGCTTTTACAAAAAAAAAAAAAAAATAGAAGACATAAAGAGATGGAAGAACATTCCATGCTAATGATTGGAAGAATTAACTTAGTAAAAATGACCATCTACCCAAAGCGATATA
This sequence comes from Solenodon paradoxus, assembly GCA_004363575.1. Classification (NCBI taxonomy): domain Eukaryota; kingdom Metazoa; phylum Chordata; class Mammalia; order Eulipotyphla; family Solenodontidae; genus Solenodon; species Solenodon paradoxus. The sequence continues at coordinate 470,525 of RJWH01000136.1, forward strand.
CAGATTCGATGCAATTTCCATAAAAATCCCAAGAACATTCTTCAAGGAAATTGAACAAACAATATTGAATGTTGCATGGAACTATAAAAGGCCTCCAATAGTCAAAGCTATCCTCAGAAAAAATAACAGTGGAGGTATCACACTCCCTGACATCAAACTATACTACCGATCAATTATCATCAAAACAACATGATATTGGAACAAAAACAGACATACAGATCAATAGAATAAAACTGAGAGCCCAGAAATAAAGCCACATCTATACAGAGAATTAATATATGATAAACAAATAGTGCTGGGAAAATTGGATAAATACCTGTAAAAAAATGAACCAGATTTCACGCTAGCTCTATACATAAACATCAACTCAAACTGGATGAAAGACATGGACATAAAACCCCAAAACCATAAATTACATCAAGGAAAATATTGGAGAATGTTCCG
>RJWH01000136.1:471068-517316 GCA_004363575.1 Solenodon paradoxus
AAAAAAAAAAAAAAAAAAAAAAAAAAAAAAAAAAAAAAAAAAAAAAAAAAAAAAAAAAAAAAAAAAAAAAAAAAAACAAAAAACAAAACACCACTAAAACAAAAGACAACCCACTGAAAGGGAAAAGATATGAGCACAACATACATAAGACAAAAGTTTAGCCTCCAAAATATATGAGGAATCCATGCACCACAACAGAAACAGAAAATGACACAATCAAAAAATGAGCAAAACTGCACAGGCACCTATCTAAAGAAGACACAGAGATGGCCTACAGATACCTGAAGAGATGCATTACACCACTCATCATTAGAAAAACGCAAATAAAACCACCATGAGATATTAACTCAGACCCGTGAGAATCACCTATATCAAAAAGACTAGGAAAAAACAAGTGTTAGAGTGTGGAGGAAAAGGAACTTTCCTACACTATTGGTGGCAACGTAAATTAGTTCGAGCTCTTTCGAAAACAATATAGAGATTCTTCAAATAAAGTTGGAATTACCATTTGGTCAGCAGTTCCACTTCCAGGCATATACCCTGAGAATACAAAAACTCTAATCAAGCATCGGTCTAACCCTTGGACACTCGCAAAAGAACGTAGGTCATCAACAGGGAATGGAATGGTGAGGCGGTGGGTGGGGAGGGGGCTGGCGAGTGGTGGTGGACACTGGACAATGGTGAAGAACACTTGGTGATTTGGTGGAGAGCAGGGTGTGCTGTCATAGCTGAGGAATGAGGAAACTGTGCATATGAGGAACCAACACATATGCGTTTATTTTAATTTGTAAAACAAAGTTACTACAATAAAATACTGAAAAAAAAATTTAAACACTTTTTAAAAGGCAAAACAGGCTAGGAACCTGGAAAGTGAAACTAATCTGGAACACTGACACTGCCATGGAATCATGGTACTATAAAAAAAAAAAAAAAGCCTCTGATCAGAAAAAAATATCTGCACCTCTATATATATGGTAGCACAGTTCATAATAGCCAGGACGTGGAAACAACCTAAATGTTCAACAGGCGACAGGGTAAAGAAGGTGCGGTCTAGATACTCAACACAGCTGTTAACAAGGACAAAATTGTCCCCTTAGCAACAACCTGGACAGAACCGGTGGAGATCAAGTAAAATGAACTAAACCAGAAAGAAAGAGTAGCTCGGGATAGTTTCAATCGTGGAATACAATAAAACTAAATAAATGAACAAACCCCACAAAACTGACAGGACACCAGACAGGAAGGAGGAAACCAAGTGGTGGTGAAGGGCACGAGAACTCTGGTGGTGGGTGCAGCATGAAATACATGCAGAATGAGATGTGATTGCAATATCCTACAATGTATAGAGCAATCTAAATAAGGGAAATAATAAAAGTATTATATTAAAAAAGTGGATCTTTGCCAGAAGGTCTAATGAAAGGTAGAAATAGCAAGATACATAAGACATATAGACTAGGAAGACACATGACCAAATGTTGAACATCTTCGTCTATGTTACAGACACAGAAGACAAGCATTGTATGATTTTATGTATATGACCTGCTTTACATATAACAGTCAATTCACAGAGATGGAAAGTGGCAGGGGGTTACCAGTGCTGAAGAGAAGGGGGCTGGTGAGTTTGTGTTTATTGTTTAGAGTTTTAGTTTAGGAAGATGAAAAAGCTCCAGAGATGGATGATGGTGATGGCTGCAGAGTGTGTGAATGTATTTAATGCCACTGAACTATATATACTTTAAAATGGCTAAAATAGTAACATGTGTATTTTACACAACTTTAAAAATTAAAAAGTAACCATTAATCTCAATAGTTAATAGATAACTATAAAGTTTCCTTAAATATATTTATATACATACATATGTAATGATATATATGTACATAAAATGTTTTTAAAGGAAAGGTACAGGCAGAAACGAAGGTAAGTAGGCACGCAGGCAGAAAAAGAGGAGGAAGAAGCATTTATTTTATTTAATTTTTATTTATTTAGTTATTCACATTGTCTGTTCCCCCCTAGACCCAGTATGCAAACTCGGGTCATTAGGATGTCTATGAACTGTACTATTCATAGATGTCTGACTTAACCGCGACTCCACTAGGGTGTGTCAGCCTTAAATATGTTTTGTACTACATTCCATCTATACCCATTTTTGAGCGTTTTTAACATAAAGGGGTAACATCTTGTCAAATGCTTTATCCTTGTCCATAGGGATAATGATTTGATCTTTGCCCTTCCTTTTTTGATGTGGTGTCACATATATTGATTTGTAGTTGTTGAACCATCCTTGGAACAATCCCATTTGATCATTTATTTATTTTTATAAATAAATGAAATCCGCTTCCCCAAGAAGGAATATCAGTAGGGAGAACTGGCTTAAAGAGCAGTTCTCAAATTCAAATTAGAGTTGGAAAGAAAGAATTAAATATTAAATTATAACTAGATACGGAGAGGGTGCTAGTTCTCTCAAATAACAGGAAATAAAACATGTTTTATGTTATACAAAAGTCGATCACAACAGCAATTGTAAAATAAAATGTCTCTGTTTCTGCCATTATACAAATGGAACATTTAATTTTGAGGTTCATATTAAGAAATGAAGAATTATGACTATTAAAATTGCTACTATTTTCTTTTAAGTGAATACCCTCTTAGAATAAAAATTTCCCACTAAAAATATTTTCCAAAATAATAAAGCTGTAATGGTCAATATGTCCATTCCCAATTGCTGTTGTAGAATCTTTAAGGGAGGCAGCTAGTGTCAAGAATATCCATGCGTTCTCCATGTCCTAAAAGCTTCCTTGTCATTGAAGTAGGACCAGGTGGCTATCTAGGCCAGCAGAAATTAGCGGGATGACAGTGTCATTTCCAGGCAGAAGCATTAAAAGCCAGTATGCCTCCTCCAACTTTCTATTTCCCTATCCTGGTGACTTTGGCAAGAAGGGGATTGAGATCATAAGATGCAGGAAGTCTGAGTCCCCAGAATACTGCTTTTCCTCAACCTGCATTGAATTTTCTGTGAGAAATAAACCTTTGGATTTTAAGCCACCGAGATTTGGGAGTTTGTTCATTACCATAACACAGACACACTTACAGTGACTAATCAGCAAAAGCTACAGACCATGAGGCGACTTTCCTACTCATGGAAAAGTCAATTCAACATGTGACCACTTTTTAAAACTTCAAAGTAGCTGTCATTAAATACTAAAGAACACTAGAGGGCACAATTGTGTTGTGGAAAACGTTAACCAATTTTGTAAATGAAGAACGTATGAAAACTTACAAAATTAAAACAATGCAAAAGAAAAATGGGTAGTGAAAATTATTCACTTTGGAAATAATTACTTTCTTTGTAGTCTATTAGCTACATTTCACCATTTGAGATCATTGGATTAAAACAGAATTGACATCACTTTAATTTTAACATAAAATCAGTATCTTCCCCTCAAAAAGCATATACATTTACAAATACAAATACTGCCATCAGAATACTCGTGGGAGCACATCCCTGTGACTCAGAAAACTAGAGAGAGTGTTCTCAGTGGGAAAAGAGCTTGTTTTGCTCTGTTCTGATGGCCTAGTGGTTTAAGTCAGGCTCAGTCCATACATATCTCAAGGTCCCAGGTTCAGGATGAACAATTGAAAAAAATAAACATGATGTTTCTTCCTCCTCTCTATTCCTGCTTATTTGCCTCCATGCCTTCATTCCTGGCTGCACATTTCCAAAAGAAAGAAAGAAAAGAGAGTTTGTTTTCTACCTGTATTTTTGTTTTTTGTTTGTTTTTCAGCTAAATCCTGTCTACCAGTAATAACTCTTAGGCCATGGAACACAAACAAATTCCAACCTTGTCACTTGAGAAAGCTGAAGTTTCTATGGGTTCACTATTATGAGGTGACCAGATGTTCCAACCATCAAGCTGTGACAGGAAGCACCCCACCCGCTCCAAATGTCATGCTGAGTTTGGAGCTGACTTCCCTTTCCTATTTCCTTTTTCCCCTCTCTCTAATTTTTTTCTTCAAAGTCTATTCAAAAGCTGCTGCCAAACTGTCTTCCTCTATTGTTGTTCTGATGACATCACCCCCTTCCCACCTCCCCCTTGTCTTTAGTTCTCCTGGTCAAAGTTTGCCTTCATTTCCTTGAGCTATCTCTGTACTGACCTCTACTTCATTTCCCTGCATTTCCTGCTTCTCACCAATTGCTACAAGGGATTGTAGTTTTTTTTAATAAAGTCAAACAGTCTATTTATTTTTATGATCATTTGCATTATTTCTTTATTTACATTGCTTGATGTATCTTAGAATACTGAAATCATGCCTCAGTCTGTGTATAGTCACATTACACCCATCACCAGGGTTCCGGGGTAAAGGTGCCCTTTACTTTACCACCACCTCCTTCCATCCTTCCTTTCCCTCCCGTTTTCCAAGTCCTCCTCCCCAGTCACAGCTTGCTTCCCATGAATTTTGTTATGTCTGTTCATTTATTTTGCTTCTTTATATTCTACATACATATTTCAACTGAAGGAGCATTGTATCATAACATTAGGAAAGCGTCAGGTGTGCAACATTGCAAATCAATTTCTGTATGTACTACATTAAGTGCACCAGACAGTCTAATTCTTCTGTGTATTTATTTTTCTTACCCTCTGTCCCAGGCCTCAAACCTAGATCCATAGGTGTTCCATGGCCTGCACTTTAGCTACCTGAGCCGCCATCCCATTCTGTTCTTCACCATCAAACCCTTTTACTCAGCTCTCCCCGCGACCCCTTTACTCTACCCTTCTGGTAACCACTAACTTGGTCTTATGGTCCAAAAGTTTGTTTTTGATGTATTTGGTTCATTCATTTGTTTGGTTTCTCTATAAACCACAAATGAGTGAAATGATAGGATGTTTGTCTTTGTCTGATTTACTTCACTAAGCATAATTCCCTCTAGGTCGCCCATGTTAGGATTGTTATTTTATCTATTCATCTTTACTCCTAACAAAGAGAATATTCCCATTTCTCTATCACAGACCTCCCCAGGTCAGAAAATAAAACTTCACTTATATTTTTATTGCTTCTCCTACATGCGTGACCTTCTATGTACTGCAAGAAAGGGACCGGAAGAAGCAAACAACGTAATCCTTAAAGTCAGTTACCAGGACAACTGCAATTTACTCTCCTTGAGAGATTGACAGGATAGAATACCAGGAGAAAATTATGCAATGATATAAAATAGTTAGCGCATCAGAGTGGAAATTAAGGAATAATTCTACTTATTTTGTCATATTGTCAATATTAAAATTTCAATAAATGTAAATTTGAATATCAAATTGGTATTAAGGATATAAATTCTACACCAGATTATAAAAACTACTCTCATTTTCACTGCATATTCTGCTCCTTTTTTTAATTTCAATGAATTTAAAGCAATATAGCATATCAGCATAGGAAAATATGTTACAGTAATGTGGGAAAAGGTAAGTGTGTCAAACCTAAGAGTCTAACTTTCATATGAGAAAAAAACTGTCCTCTGAAATATGCAAAATTATTTAGTGCACCAAACTATCCCAAATAATACTCAAAATGATAAAATTAGTTGCATGATTATAATCTATTGGTGTTGATGCAATATAGAGAAAGTCTACTTTGCATTCCTATTATAAAATATTGAGATTTTAAGATCAGATATATACTTCCTAATAATTGCATACATTGAAGGAAAATCACTGTTAACTGAAACCCTTACTGATCATTTTTACTTAGGCATTTGAAATTTGGAATTTAATCTAATGAGGTGTGATATATTAAATCAGAAAGCATACTCTGTTAAAAGTTTATGTCAGTCATTAATTTGTTGCTTAATGTTTGGCAAACTAATTTTAATCTCTCATTCCCCAGTTTCTTCACTCGTAAAATAGGGATAGTGACATCTTCCTGCCTACTCTTCAAGATCGTTGTAAGAATCAAATATGATTATATATTCAAATAATTTGAAAAGTATTATTCAATGTAAGGTATTATCATTTTATCATAGAGATTTAAAGATGCGATACAAACAAATTAGCTACATTTTGGCCGAATCAGTTAAAGGTTCTTGTCATCTTTAGTTTATAGACACTGATTTAGATTTATAGGCTTATAGGGTAATATAACTAAAAAATATCAAGTAAATGAAAATATCTGCTTTTTGCTATTATAACTGCTCCAAATGCTTTATTTCAAATAAAAATAAAAATAGGAATTATGTAGATTAAAAAGTTAGTAATTCTTAAATTATGTATATTTTTAGGATTACAGATTTTAAATACCTTAAATTATTTTTCCTGACATAACAGTATTGCATATTCTTCAAACATGTCATTGTGTGCTATCTATCAAACATTATTCTAGAAATCAAAGATAGAAATTTAAGCAAATAGTCCCTGCTATAGAAGAGTATATTTTACTGAGCATTAAAAATTAAAAGCACGGAGTGCCCTAGTGGCTTAGTCATTAAGTCTGCAGCTCTGGCTATCACATACAGGCCACACCTTCTTTCTTCCTTCCTACCTTCTTACCTTCATTTCTGCCTGCTTCCTTCCTCTTTAAAAAAAACACGAAACATTTTTTTAAACATAGATTGGTTCACTCAAGCCATTGCACTAGCGGGACAGGAAATTGTTGCCTGATGTCGCTGCTCTTAGCGTCACCCCTTACCACCACCAGCAGATCTAGTACTCCCCCAAGTTCTGCAACGAACCCTGAGTATGGGAGAACTCTCCTAACAAATGTGCAAGACCTATCTGAGGTCTAAAATGAAGAGGAGGAGATTTGGTGTCCAGCGCCAAACTTGTCCGGGCCCATCATATGACACAAGAGCCAGAAGCACATATTCTTCTCTTCAGAAGACCTCTTTCAAAAGACGATACAAGTGAAGTATATCTGGAGCTCATTAATATTTTTTCAAGTTTAATGCATATGTGTATATAAGTTAGTATTCAGTACTACCTATGTACAAATGTATATATAGTAAATGTAATATACAAATTGTTCATCCATACCTCTGTTTGAAGCTATTTTTCACAGCAAAAATCTCAGTTAAATGCAAGATAAAATTTTTGCTAGTTTTCCTCTTAATATAATTCCTTAATATAATTTCACTTTACCTGTTATTTTGTTAAGTAAAATTTCTATGTTTATTTTTTAGTGTTCACCCCCCATTGAGTCACTAACCCAAGTCCTTGGGCTTTGCATGGTCTACACCCCAGTTGCTGGCTTAGCTCTTGAGTCACCAAGGCATGTCACGTGTTGCATTCTTTGAAGAAATAAAAAAATGTGCACAGAGTATGTGACTCTGTGGTGCAGGGGCCTGAGACACTGGTGTGCAGAACATATACAGTCCAAAGACTCAGGTTTAAGACCCAGGGACAGGTGAAAAAACAAAAATGAACAATTGAATAAAGCTGTTTCTTCCTTTCCTTCCTTCCTTTCTTCCTTTAAATGCTTCTTCCTCCTCTCCCTTCTTTCTTGCCTCTCTAAAAAATAAAAATACATAAAAATTTTAAAATAACGTATAAGTTGACATTTCAAAATAATATTTATGTAATAGAATCAAACAAGTAGCCGTGAAATACCACAGTCATGAATTTTTATTTAATAGTAGCCATCATTTACTGAATCCCTAGTGTGAGCCATACATTGAGCTAAATGCTTTATGCTTTTATTTTATTCAATTCTCATAACAACTCTATGATGGAGGAATGATTATTATTCCAAGTTTATGAATAAGGATACTCATGGAAATAGAAGTAATTGCCAAGATCACGCAACTGGTAACTGGAATTTGAATGTGCACAGAGGTGATATTTACCACCATGCTATATTATCTCAACAAAAGTAACTTGTGTAAATACATGTTTAGAACTAAATATATCGATCATGACATTTTAATTGAGTAGATATAGGATTCCTACTGTGGGTGGGCCTTATCAAATCAGTTGAAGGCCTAAATAGAATAAAAGGACTGACTCTCCCCAAAATAGGAGAAAATTACTCCTGCCTGATTTCCTTCAGACTGGGACATTGGCTTGTTCCTATCTTCAAATAGAATTCAAGCATTCACTCTTCCTTTTCCTCAGGTCTCAGACTCAGTTTGGAACTATACCTTTGGCTCCTCTGAGTCTCTACCTTGCTGACTCACCCTGCAAATCTTGAGACTTGTCAACCTCATAATCATGAGTCAATTCCTTATAATAATCAGTCAATCTCTCTCTCTCTCTCCCTCTATCTCTCTCTCTCTCTCCACACACACACACACACACACACACACACACACACACACACACACACACACACACACACCCCTTATCAATTCTATTGCTGTTTCTCTGGAGTACCTTTACTAACATAAGTTTCTTAAGTTCCACCCAAAAAGTTTTCCAAAAAGTCAAGGAGAATGGAGAAATAAATGATTCTAGAACAATTTACAGTTCATGTTTGAGAAGAGTGAAAACACATGGTTTGTTTCAGTTATAACTCTATCACTTACTAATTGTTTGCCCTTCAGTAATTCATTGTCTCTGAGATGCACTCATTTATTGACCCACCTTTTCTTTCATTCATTCGACAAATACAGAATATAATCATACATCACTTAATCATGAGAATATGCTCTGAGAAACTCATTGCTATGTAATTTTGTTATTGTGTGAAGGTTTTGGAGTGTAATTATACAAACCTAAACAGCATACACCCAGGCTATAGCCCCTTGGGGCTACCATTGTATATGTGGTCCATGATTAACGAAAATGCTAAGTGGTACATGACGATAATTAGTACTAATAGCACTTTCTTAAGCACTGATGCTATCAGGGTAGATAAGATAAAGGCCTACCCTTGAAAAGGTCAGTGGGGTAAGAGCTAGAGGCATTTAATAGAAAAACCATTTTCAAAATCAAGAGTTGTAGCATCAGGCATACTTATCTCTTACTCTACCCCTTGACAGAATCCTTTATTTCCAGCATCGTTTAGGACTTCTTCATCTGGGTTTTGGACTCTGAAACACTGCCTAAGCCATCATCTTCCATTTGAGCAATCCCTTAATGGAACTGTCTTTCCCAATTATGTCCCATACCTTTCCAAAGCAATTTTCAACTGCTTAGCCTAAGATCGTTCTCTACCCTAAATTGCCAAAGATTTTATTTTCTATTCCCTTCATTAGCATGTATCAAGTATGAACTACTATTCATCTTTGCATATAATTTTATAGTTGGTAAGCTTCTAAAAGCAGGATATCTTATATTTTGTTTTTTCATAGTGGACAGTAAGCATTTTTTGAGTAAGAAGAATGTTTTCTATTGTTGACTCAGTAAGAGAAATTTTAATCATTTCATTCTGATGTCCTTATTTTTCATAAACTATTCAGTGAAGAAAATATTTAATAACAGAAATTTTCCTTCAAATATTTTGGGCTTCCCGGTGTGGAAAAAAAGACCAAGTAAGTTATTAATATAATAATTTATGAATAATTACAGTAAGGAAACATCTAGTATTGAGATTAATTACCTCTATTCATGACAAATATCTAAAAGTATTTCTTATGTAAGGATTCCTTCTTTTTCTTTTGTAATCTGTGGCTGCTGCTTTTCTTCTCTTTTTATTTATTTATTTTTATTAAGGTAACATTGATTTACAACACAATATAAATTTTCGATGTGCAGGTTCACTCTTCATCAAATATATGATAGACCAACATGCCCACCGCCAGATTTCTAAGAGTCCTCCACTGCTGTCCATTGGACCCCCCACTAACCTTTGCCCTCACCCCACAGCCTCAACCTCTTTCTTGACTGGTAAACTAAATTTTGCTGTCAATGTCCAAGGTCAGTTTTTGATTTGTTTTGTCTGTTTGCTTTGCTTCTTTACATTCCATGCATGAGTGAGATCACCTGTTATTTGTCTTTTTCCTTCTTACTTGTTTCACTTACCATATCTTCTCATTCCATCCATGAGGATTCTAATCTATAATCAACCATTAAATTCTAACTTTTGAAAAACGTCTTCGCCATACGCTATTTACAGTTGAAATGTAGTCATGTATGATTAAGGAACTGAGCCCTATTTTAAAAAAAAAAAAGCATAGGACTAGGAAAACTACTTTTTAAATTTGTGGAGGTAAGGAAGAAAAGTGATTACGAATCACACTAGTGATACCACCCACCTAAACGCACAAATTTGGTTGAGTAATCATAGTAAAGTCTGTTTTCCTCATCTTAACAATTCAGAAATTACAATTTTATTTTCTATCTTTTTATTTGGTATTAATTGGAAAGGATATTTTCACAAACAGAATATTTCTGATACTCAGAAAATTTCGATTTCTTTTTATAAGGCCAGGTGCAGGTAGCAATGAAAGAGAGTAGGCAGGCAGAAAGAGAGAGCAGGAAAATGTTTTTTGGTTTTTTTTTTTTTCAATTCGTTGTTTACATTCATTGCTTCCACCCAGGTCCAGAACTTCAAATCCAGGGGGATGTGGCCTGCTCCTATTGGAGGTGATTGACCTAACCGCTGCTCAACCAGGGCACGCCGGAAACTTCAATTTCATTAAGACCTAAATTTATAGGATCACTGTGAGGATTAAATTAATTAGGATGATGTAAAATACTAGGAATTTGCCTGGAAGGTAGTAATTATGAAATAAATGGAAAATGTCTTAGAAAATAAATGACCTGAAAGCATATACGTGCTAGTCATGCTGTTCTTCACATTAATTCTACATTATTCCTACTTGCCTAAAATCTGTGTTAAATATCTTCTTCCTATCCTATCCCTCAAAGAAGTTTCTATCCAAATTTTCCAAAATATTCTTTAAAGGTTAGAAGTTTCTCTCTCTTCTCTGTCTCTCTGTCTCTGTCTCTCTGTCTCTCTCTGTCTGTCTCTGTCTGTTTCTGTCTGTCTGTCTGTCTGTCTCTCTCTCTCTCTCTCTCTCTCTCTCTCTCTCTCTCTCTCTCTCTCTCCCCCCCCCCTCTCGTAAAGGAAGGAATGAAGGCGAGTAGGCAGGTAGGCAAAAAGAGAGAGGTGGAGGAAGCATTTTGTGTTATTTGGTTGTTCACACTGCTTGCTCCCCGCCTTGAAATCTGGAACTTAAACCCAGGGGTATGTGGCCTGTACTTCTTCAGAGGTGATTGACCTAACTGCTACTCACCAGGGCCTCAAAATATTTTTTATATTTGTTGAATTAGAAGAAGAGTAAATATGTGTGTATACCACAGAATATAGCTTTCATTAAAAAAATACAAAGAATTTTGCTTTTATGATTGCTTTTGTTTTGATCGCATTGATTTCACCCATTCATTTAAATTCATTCTGTCTTCATTCTCTGTCTCTGTCTCTGTGTATGTGTGTGTGTGTGTGCGTGTCCCCGCCCCCAGGCCCCACTCTCTCTGGTTTATAACTCATTTTAGCTCTGGGATTGCAGTTTCACGCTTCATCAAATGTATATCATACCACACCCCCCATCAAAATTTTAGTAATCTTCCACCGCTATCCATATGACCCCCTCTACCTTTTGCCTGCTACAGGGTTTCAGGCAAATTAAAAACTTTAAAGAATTTATTTCCAGAATTCTACAGAGAATAACATAGTGGTTAAGAATGCTGACTCTAAAATTAAATTTTGGGGGTTTAATTTCCAGCTTTAATACTTCTAGCTATATATATTTTTGTCTTAGTTATTAACTTTTCTTCCTTTCATTTTCTTTGCCTGTAAGATGGGAGGGGTTGTAATTGTTGTTTCATCGTTTGTGATGAGGATTGCGCTAATACATAGAGTTTGGAACTGCCTCTGATACAGTAAGTGTCCAAAGAATGTTCCTTCAAGCATTACATAATCACATGGAGATTTTGCTGCTACCAACTGAGTGGGCTAAATTGACAGAATTTTATAACAGTGGCATCACCAATCAACTCATAAAATGAGTTTAAAATTTATTTTTTAGAGATAACCCACAATGAAAAAATATATTTTATTTCATGAGTCAGTATGTGCTCACATATAATGGAAATGAGTTTGGCAAAATTTACTTACGATATCCATTACACTCTCTGATATTTCTTTGTTACATATTTTTTTAAATGCTGGTTGCCAGCCACTAAACTGACATTGCTGCTCACTAAGGAATTACACCCCACAGTATGAAAAACATTGATCTAATAAAATGTCTTCACTTTATAGTGGATAAAACTGAAGTCTTAAGGATTTGGGATTACATAACTAGAAAAAATTATATACCACACTAATAAAAGTGAGAGATAAAAATACATGAGCTTTCAATAGATGTAGAAAAAGCATTTGACAAAATTCAATACTCTCATGATAAAAGCTCACAACAAATTGAGTACAGAAGGAATATACCTCAACGTAATATAGGTTGTATGTGACAAACCCACAGCTAACATCATAGTCACTGGAAAAAAAAAAAAAGGTAAAAGCCTTTTCTCTAAAATCAGGAATACGACAAAAGTGCCCATTCACAACTCCTATTCAATGTAGTACAGAAGTCCTAGGCAGCCAGGCAAGGAAAAGAAATAAAAGATACCCAAATCAGAAAGAAAATAAATATTGTCTCTGTTCACAGATAACAGGATCTTATATGTAGAAAACCCTATAAGTGCCATTAAAACAAAACAAAAAACTGTTAGAATAAATACATTTTGTAAAGTTGCAGAATACAAAATTCAACATGTAAATATTAGATTTCTGTACACTAACAACAAAATATTGGAAAGACAAATAAAGAAAGAAATACCATTTACAGTAGCATAAAAAAACAATAAAATATTTAGGAATAAATTTAACCAAGGAGGTGAAAGATCTATACACTGAAAACTATAAGGTGTTGAGGAAAGAAATTGTAGAACACACAAATAAATGAAAAGATATTCCATGTTCATATATCAAATAATTAATACTGTTAAAAGGTACATAGTGTTCAATGCAATCACTATCAAAATTTCAATGGCATTTCTACAGAAATAGAACAATCCTAAAATAGGCATGAAACCATTTAGCCAAAGTTATGGCTAAAGCAATCTTGAGAAAGAAGAACAAAGATGGAAGCAACATGTTTCCTGACTTCAAACTATACTACAAAGCTATAGTAATCAAAATAGTATGTATAGTATGGACATACAAACAGACATAAAGACCAATGGAAAAGAATAGAGAGCCCAGAAATAAACCTAAGCATATTCAGATCCTTAATGGGGAAAATGTAGTCTTTTTCCTCCCTCCCTTTGTCCCTGGTCTTAGACCTGGGTTCTTGGGCTTCACATGGCCTGTACCTTAGTTGTTAAGCCACAGTAATGTGCCAAGATGGTCTTTTCAATAAATGATTCTGGGAAAACTAAATATTCACCTTTTTTTTTTTTTTTAAGGAAAGATATAGATTGGAATGAAGGCAAGTAGGTTGGCAGGCAGGAAGAGAGAGGAGGAAGAAATATCTATTTTATTGTTAATCTTGGTGGTTCCTCCTGGTCTCAGGTCTCGAACCCAGGTCTGTGGACCTAGGTTGACTATATCTGGTGGCCTTATTTGCTAGGCCACCAGGGTGTGCCTACCCCTTATATTATGCTAAGATAAGTCAGAAGAAGAAAGACAAATAATGATGATTTCACTTACATACGGAATGCAGGGAGCAAAGCAAATGAACTGATAGGATAAAATCAGAATAAACCTTTGGAACTTGACAGCAGAATGGAGGTTACCAGAAGGGACAGGGAAGGAGTGCAGATGGGATCAAGTGGTAGAGGTAGGTAGGTAGGTATGTGTGTGTGTGTGTATATATGCACTACTTTTCTTGTGGTCATTAAAAACTATTCACCTTTTAAAATGTATGATTCAGTGATTTTTAGTATATACACAAAATTGTGCAACTATCACCACTATCTAATTCTAGATATTTATCACTCCAAAAAAAAAGCTTCATACCCATTAATAGTAGAACCAGAATTAATATTTACTACCAGTCCAAAGCTCTTTCTGTGGTCACAGCTTTATGTGGATTTTCAAACGAACTCTCTAAAGGTAAATAATGTTTAATAAGTGTCTATGTGTCTAACAACCCATTAATTAAATACTTGATAGGGCATTGCATTATTCCATGTTGTTAACTATCTCAAGATTTTATAAAAATTTCTGAATTTTTTTCTTTTTTAAATATGTACCAGATTGTTGAGGGTACATGACAAAAACTTAGCAATGGAACTTATGTACTCTAAACAGAATCAGGAAATGCTTTGTTCTTTGAATGTATAGCTCATCATCTCAAAGGAAATGAGACTAGTGATTTTTACAGAGAATATGTGAGATTTTAGACAAATGCTTAAAGAAGTTATTTATTCTGAAGCTTTTTACAAAAGGAGGATATTTTTTTCTATTTAAAGGCCTTTAAAATAAAATTCACAACTAGACAATAGATCCTTAAGAGGTCTCAAAAGAATCTAAGTATTTTCCTGAACAGGAGTTCAAACAAATTTTAAGAGTGTCTCACCATAGTATAAACAAATTTTCCAGTCTGTGGTTTTCAAAACATCCATTATTTGGTCTCTAGCTTTGTTTCTTTTTTAACTTGTTGGAATTAATTTTACATAAAATGAGCTTGAGTACAATTTTCTATTTTTTTATGCCAAAATTATCAGGTCACTAAAAGAAAAATCTTTGCTTTAAAGTAAGAGATATTTGAATTATTGAAATGGCATCCTCTACAATGTGAGTCATCGTATACACTTTGACTCTTTCTTGCAAGGTTGTTGATTCTTTAGTAAATTCGACTTCAAGTATTCATAAGGACATAGGCTCATGTAAATTAATGACCAGAAATCAGGGCTCAAGTAATTTGAAATGGTTGTAGATTAGCCCGCAATAAAGAAATGAAAATGATAGTAATGACAATTAAGCTAATTTTTAAAAAGAATAATGTCTAGCTCTTCAAGCAAAACAAAAAAAATTTAGAAATAGGTATAAACCGTAAACACTGATTCTATTCGTCTCTAATGAAATATCCAAATTATGAATTTCAACATTAAGTTTGATAGGTTATTAATTCTCTACTCTCTAAACAAATAATCCCAATAAAATCCTTAAAAACTGATTAGTACTTACAGTCCTTGGCTTTTAGCACAAAGAAAGTTCTAGGCTATTCAAGTTAATTAAGTCCTAGGATCACTATTAATACAATATAAACTAAAATAAGCAGAATTTTTGTGCCTGCCTACTTGCCTTCCTTTAAAAAAATTATCAGAAGGTATTAATAAATGTACGAATGAACGATATTTTTAAAAAACATTAAGCCTTCCCTGGGTGTGTGTGTGTGTGTGTGTGTGTGTGTGTGTGTGTGTAAAAGAAGACAGGGGACAACCAAGATGAACAACTAAATAAAATAAATAAAAGTACTTCTTCCAGCCTGCCTGACGGCCTGATCACTTTCATTGCTGCCTGTACCATTTTTCCTTTTTCTTTTTTTTTTTTTTTTTTAAGATATAGGCAGGAATGAAGGCAAGCAGATAGGCAGATGGGAAGAGAGAGGATGAAGAAGCATTTTTTTATTTAGTTGATCATCTTGGTTTTCATCCTGGCTCTAGGTCTTGAACACAGGCCCTTGATATGTGGCCTATGCTCTTGGCTTAAGGTAGTGGCTAATCTGCTTCTTCACCAGGATGCGCCTACACTGTTTCTTAAAAAGTAAATTTAAAAAATTTAAATATTAAACAAACTTACTAATGTTGCTGGGTTCTTATTAACTAATAAATCTAATCACAGCATTATGTTTACCATGGAAGGCTTAGACTTGACAGATTAAAAACCTTAACATTGACTTTACCTAGATATAAATTTGACAAGGTAATTATACTGTGTATATAGCCATTTCTCAGATATTTGGTTCATCTGAAGACCATGATTTGGAGGTGTTATTGGAAGACTTACTTGATAGATGCCTAATATTAATATTCAGAAAATTTCATTAAATACATGGTGATGATTTTTGTTTTTTCTGAAGGAAAGGTACAGACAGGAATGAAGATGAGCAGAATCAGGCAAGCAGAGAGACAAGGAAAAAGCACTTTATTTTTATTTTAGTTCTTCATCATGGTCACTCCACCCCACTCTCAGGACAGGTCATGAATCCGGGTCCCTGGAATGTATATGGACTATACTGGCTGAAGGCAGATGACTAAACCACTACTCTACCAGAGCACATCTATACACACTTTTTTTGCTGAATTGGCTATTTTTTTGAGGCTAGTCTCAGGTATTATTTTAAGTTTGCACAATAACACTTTCTTTGGGATTTAAGTCCACATTTCTCATTTATATATTACTAATTATAAAGGCAATTTATCAATTTTTAAATATCCCAGAATTTAGAGAAACAAATGCTAAATTGCAAGGTCATTGAAACAGTATTTTAAAAACTTTTTTTATGCAATCACAGTGATTTTCAACAGGATAGATTTTGAAGCATTTCCAGTTATTAGCCGTGTTACTTAACCTCTTCAAACCTGAGGGACCCAATCTATAAACAGGAATAACACTGCCAACCTCCAGAATGATTATGAAGATTCAGTGAATTATGTAGATAACACAAGCAAATGAAGGCTCAAGAAGATAGCCAGTGTTGCTGTCATCAATTTTAGTATTTTTGTCAGTCTCATAACTCATGCACCATGTAAAGCATTCTGTCAAAGTATAGATCTTATGTTAGATATTTGTTGCATATTTTATTCCCTTAGAAAGAAAAAAAGTGGCTAATTTAAGTAATCAATAGTATTGTTCATATATATCAAAGAATCATAAATACATTTCTGAAGGAGTTAATGTTTTTGTTTTATAGTCCAGATCTATAGAATCAGAAATCAGGGGGTGGGACCCAACAATAACTTTTTTTTTTTTTTTAAGGAAAGCTGCAAGCAGGAATGAAGGCAAGCAGAAGCAAGCAGGAAGAGAGAGGCGGAAGACACACTTTATTTAGTTGTACATCTTGGCTGTTTTCCCTTCACCCATGCCCTGGCCGGCCCAAGATCTGAACCTGGGTCCTTGGGATGTATGGGGACTGTGCTTCAGTCACAGACGGTTGACCAAACTACTATTCCACTAGGGTGCACCTACTATAGTATGGTTTATACCACATAACTCCACTTATTTGTTTCAGATACAAATGCAAAAAATGATCTGAAAAAGAAAAACATTTAGCTTAACAGATTTTCAAAAGCACATATTTTTTTCTTTTTCAAACCCCAGTTACATTAATTTTAAAACTAATAATAAAATGTTCTCAGTTAACCTGAGAGGATTCCTGTTAATAGTTTTTTTTTCAAGCAAAGTTATGTAAAGATTTCCAGGAAGTGGCAATCTGACAGCAATTTTGTTGGTGTTTAAATTCAGCATCAGGGACACTGACATATTATGACCACACTTCAGCTTAATATACCAGAAAAATAAAGGCCAAACATTTGGCAATAACAGGAATTGCAAATATAGATCATGGGAAGAAAGGTACAAGCCTAAAGAGCATCAATATCATTGGATTGCAATATCTAACACCAATTTCAGGTGAAGTATTGTGCTGAGGATTTTGAGAATGAAGTTAGTGCTCTGGGAAAAAGTGTGTGTGCTGTGCTATGATCTAAAAGCAAAGACTGCCCTGGACAGAAGCGGAGGAACTGACTTACCAGTTGTTTTTAGTTTGGGTCCTACATGTGATGTGGAAAGATGCAAATGGAGTCTTTGTACTGGGGTCGTATGTCTCTTATCTTCTTCTCACTGCTCATGTAATCCATCCACTTTCTGAAAACTGGGTGTCCCAACCCACCCCATCTCCACTCTGTGGATGAAGCAGGAAATGCTTCATGTGTCTACAGTCAATAGCACAAGTAGCAGATTAATAATGGTTCCAAACGTTTTATACTTTGTCAGTTAAATAATTGTAAGCATTAAATTCAAATACGCTTTGATTTTATAGGTACTTAATGTCATTATTCCCCACCACTTTCCCTCCACCTTTCACCTATTTTTTGCATCCGCCATATTCTCTCAGGGATTCTAAGACTTGAGTTCCCTATGATATATCAACACACTTAAACAGATTAGATTTCTATGCTGTGTGTGAGGGACAGAGAGATGAGATTATCTGTCCATTTGGAGAATGAACAGATTTACACTTAAAAGCAATTTCTATTATACCAGATTTGGTAAGATTTTAGAGATTCTCTTGCTTTGTGTGTGTATGTCTTAGGTATTCCTAGAAATTAATGAACCATTGAGATGAAGAGTAAAGTCTCCAGGTTATTTACAGACTGAAGCAAAAGATGAACATTTCAAAACAAACAGGGAATAAGTTAACAAGAATCAAAATGAGGGTGAAGAGAAGAAAATTCAATAAGCTAATATAACCTGTAACATGTGGGAGTCTTGACACCCTCTCCCACCTTTAAAACTCCATACAGAACATTTTTAAAGTCCCTTCAATCCTCAAACTGGGCTAAACTATTATTTTAGGCGATTTTTGAGGCTAAAAGTTTAAGGCAATAAAATATTTATTTTATATAAAAGGTTAGAAAATGATAACTCAAAAAATTACTTTCTAGCTTTTTAAAAGGGAGAATATAAATCTAGATGAAAATTTTGATTCTCAAGACAGTCAATGGCAAATTAAATTTTCGTAGCTAAACAAAGCATTGTTCCACGTTATGTGCACATTTTTGTTAATGTGAATACCTATGCCTACCTTTGGTTCATTTAGTGAGCTGAAGGAAAAAAAAAATTCCAACCCGTATTTCCTAAGTTCTTTGAATATCAGAATACTAACACGTTTGTTGAAGATGATTCTGAATTTTGCTAAAAACCACAAAGGAAACCAAGAGTACCATATGAATAGCCCTGATAACCCCACTAAAGAGGAAATATAAGGAGGAAGTTAATCTGAGTCTGTCAGGGCAGTGATTTCAGCCAAAGAGCCTCAATATTCAGTTCGTTCCGATCTTGCCTAACCCTCATCTTTATCTCGGTTCCTTCTGGAATCTCTCCTTCCGCCTTCCGCAACAAAGGAAATAAGAAAGGTGCTTGTTGGATTCAGGAGAGCAGGATTCTGGTGGAGGCTGCTTGACTCTCAGGACTGCAGCCTCAGTTTCCACAGCTGTCAAACAGGTAAATGCCTGTCCAACTTCCCTCCCTGGGACATTGCCCAAGATAAGTCAAAGCCTCCATGACCAGGAGTGGCCACACAACTCTGCTTCGGTCCCCCTCCCGGCAAGGCTGGTTCGACCCACAGTCAACAGGAAGCTCCCGGGGCTGGGACAAGATTCCCTGACTCGGAAGGATGCCAGAAGCCAGCGTTTCAGGACGGTCAGGATGCGATTACGCTGGCGAGGAGGGTGCTGGCAACGCCCCCAGGCTCCCGGGGCAGAGCTGAGATTTTACTGTCAACCACAAAGGGTGCGGAAGCATAGTACCGAGAAGCGAAATACTCAACCCGGTCTTCCCCAACAAAAATAAAACTCCAGAGCCCTCGCACTACGGAGAGCCGGCCTAAGGAAAAGAAGACAGAGGGGCGGATCGCGGCCCCCACATGTCCCCCACCGCAGTCTAGTCGGAGCTCTCGGGGTCCGCGGGTGGGGAGGGGCGTTGTGTCCCTCATCTCCGCCGGCAGAAGCACCTCCTCCTCACGCGCCCCTCAGTCCGCGCCGCCTCGGGAATCCACCCCGGACCCCGCCGCCATGTTGGGTCGGGACAAGTAACTTGGACTCGCAGCCGACGGAGACTGCGGCTCCAGCGGCCCGCAGTGCACCCGCGCGCCGTGGCCGGAAGGCGGGGGCGCATCAGAGAGGCGGGTGCGGCACGAGTTCCGGTGAGCGGGCCGGTTGGCGGGGCGTGCAGGTAGCGCAACCCCCTCCCCGCCCCGCCGCGATCCAAGGGGCGGGGCCTATAGGGGGCGGGGCCGAGAGCTGGGGCGGGCGCCGCGCGGAGTGGAGGTGGAGAGGGGAGGCCGAAGGGTGGGGGAGCCCGGGAATTCCCTCCTCCTGAAGTAGCGAGTCCAGGGCCAGCTGCACCGTCGTCGCTGCTGCGGGGCGCCCGGGACGAGGAGGTGGAGGAGGGAGAGAGTCCCGCGGGCCTCACCTCCGCCCGCCGCTCTCTCCGAGCCGCAGCAACAGCGACTCATGCGAGCGCAGCTGCAGGACAGGTAAGGACCCGGCGGGCCCCAGGGCGGAGGCGACGACCCCAGCCCCAGCTGCGCTAGGCCCCAGCGCTCGGTGGCGCCGGGAGGCGCCGCAGCTCCCCGCCCCCGCGGGCTCCCAAGTCGGGAAGTTAGGGAGAAACTTCTCCCCTCCCCCGGCCGGGCCAGCGGGTGTGTCCGTTTCCCGGCGCTACCTGCTCGCCCCCTGACTGGGTCCCCGCCCCGTCCAGTGCTTCCCGGTCCCGCCCAAGTCCGATTTAAGGTCCTCGGAACATTGGGACACCCCCACCCGTGTCTTTAAGGTTGTGTGGGCTCCCAGGCGAGGTGGGGGCTAGGTTTATTTTGGGTCCACGGCCAAAGTAAGGGGAGAGGCCAGCGCCCCTTGGTCCCCGCGGTGGGTTCTGTGTGTTGGCTGACGCCGGGAAGCAACTGTGCGCAGTGGGAGGATGCGGGTGTGGGGGGCTAGGGGCGAGCTCTAGCTTCTCTTGGTTTGATTGAAAACCGCAACATGTTAAACTTTTCCTTTGTTTTGGTTTGGGGGTTGGGAAATATGCCATTCAGGATCCACTTTTACATGTGTTACAGAAAAATTTGTTATAAAGTGTATTTTCCTTCTTGATAATTACTTCCAGCTTTTGCTTTATTGGACGTGGAGCAGCGTTGTTTTAAACTCTTCGAAAATCAAGTCTGATGTAGGGATTTGCTTTAATTTTTGTTTTTGTAGTAAATGGGACACCGCTGAGTTCAGATTTGGTTGAATTACTTTCTGCGTAATTTAAACAGACAGAAAAGCATACGGTCTAATAATTTTTATTATTAAAGAAATGAAAATTTCAGTCTGATGAAATCAGTTTATGCCTTTATTATGTAAATGTGTTCCACTGGTGTGTGTTTTCACATAGGTGATTTCATATGTATGTACGAGTGATTGTACATTTGTTCATTGCAACTGTAGGGTTAGTGCCAAAAGGTATCCTGATAATTCTACGTGTATTGAAACCATCCTGTTAAATTTCTAAAGTTAAATTGTACATTAAGGAAAATAATATGAAATATCTACATGTGAGTACATTTAAGGTAAAATATGTGATAAATCTAATATCTTAACTAATTGTAATGCTTATCACACCGTGGATAGAAAACCTTTGCAAGGGACAGGTAATGCATTGTTTTATATTAGAAACCAAGGATCTTGTGTGCATTATGTACAACATTTCTGTAAGAAAGTTGTATTCCAATAAGTAAGCGATATGTACTTATATATATTATTTATATACATATAACTAATATGACACCTTTGGCATAGTGAGGAAAGGCAGTTTAAAATCTTTTTGGATATTAGTTAAACCTCAGTGGAGATTTTGAAATGCAGTTGACTATCAGTCCTAAATTTGGAAGAAACAATTGCTTTTTACTTGATTCTGAATACAGTACAGTTCATATCCATGTTTTTAGAATAAAAGATAAAAGAGTTCTTAAAGCGTGTACTATAAACACTATCATGTTATATCTAATTTTTCAGTGTTTTTGATGATTTCATAAATTGCAAAATTGACTCTTTTGTTCAATGAAAGTGAAATTATAACTGATCAGTTTTCCTGGGATAGGTGGCATTTGTCTTATGGTTGAAGTGATTGGTTTTTTATTCAGAAAATTCTTAAGCTGAAAATCAATGTATATGCAAAGAATCTCCTTTAAGGAATGTAACTTTAAAAGAATAAATATTTTAAAAGGCTAGCAACCCAGAGTAAGTGAAATATTACCAATACATGGTGTAAGACTTGTTTATACAGATTTCAGATTGCATCTGTTCAGGCAGTAAAGAATCTATTACTGTGAGTATTTTTTCTTTATAAGGATATGTAGCTCTTAGTCTAGTAATTCCGTTCAGCATAGGCATCGTTTATCAATGCCTGTTAGCGTTATATTTAAAAAGGAGCATGATACCAAAAAATTTAAAGAGCAACACTAAGCTTTGATGTTTAGGAATGCAAAGTACCCTAATAAAACTATTATTTTTAAAAAACTGCTAGGAAGTGATTTCTATAAAGGTAAACAGTCTAAGAGGAGGGAGGAAGTCGTGAGTGGGACCCTGCTTCTCAAGTGATGGCAAAGTTCTTTCAACCTGCAACGGTTGCAAGGGTGTTGGCTTAATTGTATTTGTTAAGCCATTTGTTCTATGTGCTTTACTCTATCTGTGTTTTGGTT
The DNA here is from genome assembly GCA_004363575.1 of Solenodon paradoxus. NCBI lineage: Eukaryota > Metazoa > Chordata > Mammalia > Eulipotyphla > Solenodontidae > Solenodon > Solenodon paradoxus. The sequence goes on from RJWH01000136.1 coordinate 493,460, forward strand.
TACATAACACTTGTTTTTTTCTTTTTAAAGAAGCCTGTGTAGAAAGTATATTTGCTTGATAAAAGAACTTAATATTTGGTGACTGACTTTAGAATACTACCTGAGCTGTCCTTTTGCAAACAGTAGACTTAAGTCATAATTCTCATATACAAGCCAGTGTGTGTAAATATTTTAACTTATAAATATGTTAATTATAGTAATATTTCGAAGGCAGGTACCAGGTTTTACTCTTTAAATCCTCTTCAATTTGTCTATTATGACACGTAGGAGGTAATTAAAATGTTTATTAAGCTAATGGATACCATTTTGTCATATAAAATATGCTGTTTTTCAGATAATTATGTAACATGACTTAAAACTCAAAGCTAACAACTATGGCATCTAGGTAATAAGTTTTTAATCATTTCCAGTTTTCTGGAACAGTAATTCTTTAAATCAGTTATTTCACTTTTTTTTTTTTCTTTTTTAAAGGAAAGATGTGGCCATGAATGAAGGCGAGTAGACAGGCAGGCAGAAATAAAAAGCACTTCATTTTCATTTAGTTGTTCACAATTATTTGTTTTCTCCCAACCTGGAACTTGAACCCCAAGGTATGTGGCCTCCTTCCTTGGGAAGTGCCTGACCTAACTGCTACTCCACCAGGGTGCGCCTTCAGTCTTAGTTTTGATATTATTAAGGCTGTCATGAAATTCTAAGCATAAAATTTCCTTAAGCTTTATGAAGATGTGCCATGTAGCATCTAAAAGAAGGGTATATTTTATTTCAGAAAAAAATCAAGTGACGTGGTATTGTTTCAAAAATGCTAAGAATGATCGCATTATGCTACTTGCTTGATGTTTTAGTAGCTGTTGCTTTGCATTGTTGTGATGTGCAGTTGAAGAGATCTCATCTGTGTCAAATTCTTAAATCACAAGAACTTTCAGTTATGTTATAAAGGTGACGTTTGTGTTGCTGGCTTTGTTACGTGAATATTTACAGGAAGTTTTAGTTAAGATCTTCCATTGTTCAGAATCCTACATGACTTAGGTCACCTTCAGTTCACATTTGAACTGGTCTGTAATACAAATGTTCCTTTAGCGCGTACAACTGCTTTTCTTTAAAGGAAATAATCTGTTCCTATTAAAGTATCTTGGTATCTTATTGTGTGGCAATTTGTGTGGGGCTTCACTAGGGTATCTATTATCTCTTTTCTTCCTCTCAGCTGCTGCAGCACCACAATTAGGCTGAGTATTGCTCAGCTGCAGCTGCTGGGTGATTATGAACCATCCAGCTCCTGTCTAAACTCAGAGGCAGATTTAGCAAAAGGAGCTATAGTAACACCAGAGAGTGAAAGGGAAGAGCTTAGTGCTCCTGCCAAATCGTTTTAACATGTCTGTATGCCAAGGAATCACTGGCTGCAGCAGCACGACTGTTGTCCTGAAACTGGTGACTTGATGGCAACATATATTGGTTTGGATTGGGTTTACCTGGTGTTGTTCTGTAAGATACTGAGTACTGAGGTTTGGCGCCTATGCGCCACCCCACCCCCAGCATGGCTCAGGCAGCTAAGATTCAGGCCATGTAAAGTCCATGATCTTGAGTCTTATTCCAGGAAAGAGAATCCTGTAATTATTTAGAGTTCAGAATAATATCTGATGAGGTATTTGTGGATTGATTTTTGTCTCACCTCAAACCTGTAATAACAAAGCCTTTCAGTTTCCCTTGTTGGAGTGTATATATGTGACTATAGGTTTTCTGAAGCATGTACCATTATACTTGATACTGATTTAAGCTCTGTCTCTTGGAAGTGTTATTGCTATTAACTGCTGTTTGGGGAGTGACAGCTGTTAGCAGGTCCTTTGGAATCCTTATTTCCTCCTAGGAAGTGGAAGGCCCTTAATCGGAATTATTTCTAGAACTAGCTGCACATGGCACATTCCCTATGGCTGCCTGAATTTTTTTGCAGGTAGGAACCCTAAATTCTTTTTCCTGTTCTTTCTTCCTGTGGTTTGAAAAGATGGACATCAACAAATGGGAAGGGACAGCTTTTGCTGCTTCTGAACTGTTCAGTTTTAAATGTGCTGAGTGAGGAGTGGCAACACCTTGTCCTCTCTCTTATCACTACTGTCAGAAAATCCAGAGATGGTTTCTTTTGCTAATCTGGTTTCAGAACATAGTGGTTTAGGATTTGTCTGATTTGGGTGGGGGCATAGAGTATTTGGAGAAATAGTATTCAAACTTATAGAACTACGAAGAAGGAAGAGGTATAGAAGACTATACATGAGCATTAATAAATACATGTTGTTGTGACACATACTTAGCAAGACATTTTGTGCAGAACCCTGATTTCTCATTTCTCATTGCTTCTAATTATTTCTTTCCATGACTGTGATATACTTGACTTCGTGCTCACTGTATATGGAACAGTTTTATATGACTCTTTGAGAACAGACACTAGTAGAATAAGTGCTTAATAACATTTAATTTATAGGGATGTGGGTTTGTTTATATTTATATGACTACAGACTTTTCCCCACACATTTTTAAGATACACTTGTAAATTTTTCTAAAACTTAGTCCTTTCTCATGGATTTATGTTAAAACAGTCTTAAAGTTTGGGCTTAGAAAATGGTTTATAAAACAGTTTAAACACTTGGAGATGTGATTTATTTATTTACTTATTTATGTATTGCCATCCCCTTTTGGGGTCTCAAACCTGAGTTCATTGCTTTCATTGGGACGTGATGGTGTGGTGGGAGGCGCCGATGGTTGGTGAATTTAAAGGTCAATTTGATATTTCTAGCATAAACTGAAAACTCTTTGTAGTTGAAGTTAAACTCATTTTCAATAAGATTTACTTTAAAGAAAAAGTTTTTTAAAACTCTTAGTGAATATAAAAATCGCAAGTTATGCAAATTCTAGATTTTTTTAAAATACATTTGGTATCCTATCACATAAGTAGTGACAATCAATATAACAATTTAATGTTCATTTCCTTCCAGAGCAAAAAGAAAAAGAGGTTTTGATTTTCCTGATGTAGTGGGTATAAAAGCATGCATAGTTCAGAGGATATGTCTGCTGGGTTATTGGGGATTGTGGGGTGGGAACAGGAAGTACTGGGAGGAAAGGTCTCATCACTGAAACTTAAAGATTGTCTGGTTTCAGCCTCTTTTCCTAGCAATGTCAACTCTGTGTTTTCTTAAACTAATTATGGAGGCTAATCTTTTTTTTTTTTTTTTTTACATATTTTAATAGAGCTTTCATTTTTATTCCAATTTTATTTTATTTTTAAGAGGAAGGGAGAGCAGGAATCTTTTTTTTTTAAGAAAAAGGAGGAAGAAGCACTTCAATTTATTTTGTTTTAGTTATTTGTGGTCCCCCTGCCCCCTCACCCCATGGCTTTTGCTTCACAAGTTAATACTTATAATTGTTGCATGTTAAATACATTGATTTCTAACTTTTGTTCTGATGCTATTATTTATTTTCCAGATAGTGACACTTTTAATAGCAGTTAGACATGTGAAAAGGAACAGAGATATTAACATGATATACTAAGGAAAAGACTAAAAGATCAATAGATTTTAATTCTCCTTCTAGCAATGTAGCTCGGTGGCCTTGATCAGTTCAGTAAAATGCCTAGGTCTTCATGTCACCATTTGAAACAGGAGGTAGTTGGGTCAAATGTTTCTAATATCCTTTTAGTCTTACATAAATGGGTGCTTTGGTGTGCCCTAGTAGAGCAGCAGTTAGGTCAGTGGCTCTGAAGGATGCAGGACACATACCCCTGGGTTAGAGTCCCAGACCTGGAGAGCACAACCAGTGTGAACAACTGAAAATAAAAAATAAAGTGCTTCCTCCTCCGCTCTCTTCCTGCCTGCAGGCCTACTACATAAAGCCTTCTTTCCTGCCTGCACCTTTCCTTTAAAATAAAAAAAAAAGGGAGGAGGTGCTTCTACCACATTTGAAGTTTTTATATTGATGAAAAAAAATTTTTTTTCCCACCCCCAGCCCTGGGTCTTGAACCTGGGTTCATGGCTTTCATAGTCAGTGTGTTAGCCACCTAAGCTGTGACAGGAAGGAAGGGTGGGAATTCTGTTGATAAAATGATAAGGAATGTGTTAGATTATAAAATTTGAAATCAAGTGAGAGATCAGGTAAGTAAAGGTTATAGTAAAAATCTATCCCTTAATCTTAGCCCTTCACTTTCTCAAATGTAGTACTGTTCCTTTTGTTAAGTGGACATTTATTAATCTGTGGTATGATAAATACTCTACTAGTTTTGCTGTTACAAAAATTATTGCATCATGACTGCTACCTTCTAGGAATTCACAGTTGGGTGGAACTGGCTCTGATTATAAGGCTGTTACAAATTTTGTAGATTGTAAGATCTTTTTCGTGTGATGATCCGTTGCTGTATTTCCCTGGTTTTTGATGGTGTTAGTATGTAATATCTCTGAGACTTTAATAAATGCTTTTCACTAAGTAAATTTAGCCTCAAGTAAACTGATTAAGTTATATTTTCTAGGCAGCTCATTAGAGTTTATCTATTAAAATTTAGCAGATATAATACTGTTTCAATGATGAGTATGTTCTAATCGAATTTCAGTTATTGTTTTGTTTTGAAAAATCCTCTGAGCTCTTGGAACAAAAATATTTGGCCTACTAATGTGATTATGTAGTAAAAGAACCTATAGCCCTGCCAATCACCTACCCTCCCTACCTTCTCAGCTCTTCACTGTTTAAAAATCACTCGTTAAGTGAGTTCCATGTTAGGATATTAACACTTTCCTTGGCTATTAAGTTGAATAATTTAATTACAGGAGCTTCCCTAGTTTCTCCTACTTTTCTAAGTACTGCCTCCTGTTCTAAGTACTGCCTCCTGTTCTGATCCTATGAGATTGTGTAAGGAATGGATAAGCTTCAGAAGATTTGGAATGAGAAACACAAATGAAGAAAGTAGAAAAGTCTACTTTGGAAAATGTAGACTGTGGAAAAATGAGAAGCAGAAAAAATAGGGAGTTTATGCTTATCCCTTTCGTGTCCTTTTTTTCTGTTTCTCACCCATTTACTCCTCTTAGGTAAGGAAAGAAGAAAGCCTGTTCTATGATAGGTACTACACGTTTCCAGGTATTAGCACATTTACCTTGAATCTTTGAAATGACTTTCCAAAATACACCAAAAAGTCATGGGTGGTAGATATTTTTTACATTTAAAGGAACTGAGGATCAGAAAGTATATATAGTTTGCAAAGGTCTCATGACTAATGATTGCTTAGAATCGAAATTGCATCTAGGGTTAACTGATAGCCTATACGATTTCCTTAAGAATAAGAAACAGTAATAATGGAAAGGGAGATTTCTTATCTTTTTCCTTCCCCCTTGAACTGTACATCTGAGTCACTTAAACTTTTCTTTTTTTAATGGAAGTAGCTTTGTGGTTTCATGATCTGATATTAATTCTGTGACCTGACGAAGATGGGTTATTACACTAACTGTAATAAATGCTTTCCTCTTTTAAGGTTTGGGTTTGTAATGGAAAAGTGAAATATATTAATTCTAAGTATTGTCTATTTTTTTTATAAAATAAGATGTTCTGCCTAGATTAACAAAGTGAATATTTTCCAGTTGAATTTATTTTTTCTCTAAATTTAATTTATCAAAATATAAAGAAGAATCAAATGATGAATTATTACACTAAATGCCCTCTTGTAAATTGGGTTTATAAAGTGTGTGTGTGTAGACTATATGCATATAGATGTCTTTTCTCTCCTTCCTCGTCCTTTCCCCCTCCCAAATCTGAGTCCTCTGACTCAAAAGCTGTTCAGACTTCTGCTATATAAATAATGCCTTCATTTCTGCTAATTATTTTTTTTCCTGGACTAGTTAGAAAATAAATGGAAGGTCTGATTGTTTACATGGTTCATCACTTTTCAAGCTGCAGATAAAGAATATAGTTTTTAACTTGTCAGAATGGCAATTTCTTACATCTTGGTACATACCAACCATTAAAAACTCACTTCCTTTTGAAGGGAACATACTGGCTTCTATAAATTTTATCCTTAAATTAATTCCTCAGTCTGAATGAGGAGTCTCCTCTAAAGCACCAAGTGGAAATTTTGTTTGCCACTCTTGCCACTGTGTCAAGTCCTTCTATTGACAGTGCGATTTCCCTCACCACCTTAGCTTTTTCTTCTTTGGCTTCAGTTTTATCTAAGAATGTACCCTTTGTCTTTTCTAATAAGCTGGAACATTGTTTTCTAGTGGGAATACTTGCTTAATTTTGTAGCATTATTATCCCACACACATCACCCCAAAAATTCCATTATTACCCATGTTTAGTAAGTGTACATTAGTGGGAAGGTTTTTAACTTTTGTGCTAACTCACTGATTTGAATGGCTGTCACTAGAATATAAACTCCTTAAAGGAAGGGGTCTTTGTTTTATTTTTTGAAATGCGGAATACTACATAGTAGGCACTTGCAATAGTTTTTAAAAGCAGTTTATTTTTATTTAGTTGTACGTCTTGTTTGTTCCCCGCAACCCGGGATATGAACCCAAGTCCTTGGGGTATTTGTAACCTGCGTTTCAGCCGGAGGCCGTTGACCAGACTACCACTGCACTAGGGCACTTGAAATGTTTTTGAATGTGGGAAAGTGCAGCAGTCTGCTGGCAACGTTTGCCTACTGTAGGCATGGGAGAAAGGATGTCAATAAATTGCTCATTAAAATCTAATTTAGCAACCACAGACTTTCTTTTTTAAAGGAAAGGTGCAGACAGGAATGAAAGCGAGCAGGCAGGCAGAGAAAGAAAGGAGGAAGAAGCATACTATTTTTATTTAGTTCACATTGGTTGATGCCCCCAGACCTAGGACCAGAACTCAGGTCCTTGGGATGTACGTGAACTATACTCCTTCAGAGGTAACCTAACCGTGTTCCAGGAGAATGCGCCTCTAAAGATGATCTTCACTCAAGACTCCTTGGTCTGGCAAACCTAGTGCTGATAAACTAGCATCATTAATACTTAGGATAATTTCAGATAAACATTTTACTTGAGTCTGATGGAGAAACTGAGATTTCATTTGACAGTGACTGACAAATGTTAAAAAATAGTACTTAACAATCCCTAAGGATAGATATCCACTTAGAATGAGGGGCTTCCTTTTCTTTGTATCCTGTTTTCTATACATAGTTCTAGCAGATATGCTTTTTAAAAACTCTGGCACACATCGGTTCCCCTTAGATTATATTGATGTAAACAAGTCATGTGCATGTATCTGGAAGTGAGTAAAACTGGGAAAAATAGTCTCCCATATAAAGGGAGAATTAATTCTTGGTGGAAAAATAGCTCTCTCTGCCACGGAAGAGGGCAATAAGTAACCTAGTAGTCAGACAAAGCTCTATATGGAAATACACTATTTGGTTATTGTATAAAGATGGTTAGAATATTATGTGAAAGTTCTGGCATACTCTGGTATAGTGGTTGGTCTCCCACCTCTGGCCTAGCACAGTCCACATACATCCCAAGAACTGGAGCTTGCGTCCTAGAGCAGGTTGGGCGGGGGAACCAAGATGAACAACTGAATAGAAATAAAATCTTAAATGCTGCTTCCTCTTCTCTGCCAGCTTGCCTACTCGCCTTCATTCCTGACTGCACCTTTCCTTAAAAAAAAAAGAAAGAAAGTTAAGAAAGGTATGGACACAAATCATACCCTTTAAATTTAGGTAATCTTTAATTTAGATATTAGTACAGAAGTAAACTAGTTTTAGTGAGAAATATCAAATACCCTAACACCTTCTGGAAGTTGTTTTTTATACAGATCAACTGGAAAATTTAATTCCATGTTTTAGGTGGTAAAAGAAACTATAAAGGTATTTCCTGTTTTGAAATTACTTAGGAATAACAGAAAATAGGAAAACAACAACTAGAAACATGCAAATTCTAGAAAGAAGCTTTAGAGATCGGGGCCATGTTGGGTTGGAGTTATATTAAAAGTAATAGGAAGGTAATTCTGGACTTTAGGGAGATGTAGATTCTAGATTTTAGGACACAATAGAAAAGTGAGGTATACAGTTTAAAGTTCTCATGGGCAGTATACCACCTAAAGTAATGAAAAGTCTAAAAATTTACCAAATATCATTATATGAGAAGCTTGGGAAACACTGGTAGAGGAGGAGGTCAGAGTAGGATGGGGGATTATAGCTGTATTTACATAGCACTTTTAATGGTTGAGAAAAGATAGTAATTCTATCAAAATGTTGGTAGGGGTACTAACAGGTGGATATGGTGGAGCTAACCCCCTGCCGGGTACCTCCTCTCACACCTTCCCTCCCCCTGCTCTCATTTAGCTATTCCTAATGGGGCTTAATTTTTGTTTTTGAATTATTTTTAAAAAACAAAATGTAAGTCTGAAAGAGGAAGTGATTGTAAAGGTCAAATAGAAGAAAGGGTCAAGCGATTTAGGACATTATCAGAGGCTGATAGGATTTTTAGAAGCATTTATACTTAGAAGGATATATAAATTCACAGCTAGAAGACAGAAGGAACCCCAGTTTCACAGTTTAGAAAGTTAAAATAATAGGGGGTACCCATCCTGTCTTCTTTTTATCTTCTAACTTTTGAAATAAGAGGATGCCCTTTAAGTTAGAAAAACTAGAAGAGTAAGAAAGTAGATAATAATAATCTAGTGTTAACTGATTTCACACTTCTAGGTTCATGAGAATTTTATTTGAAGGTTCTGAAAGACAATTCTGATAATTTCCCATGCACTACCAGTACCATGGAGACAAGTAGACATTAAAAAAATTGATGTTTTAAAATCTAAATTTTAAGTTTTTTTTAAGCAGTTAGCATTTATAAACAATTGGAAGCCTATAAAGAAATAATGTTAAAGTTACTTGCTACTAGTGCTTTATTGGATCATTGACTGCCTGTTTCTGGAGTCTGAGTAATGCTGGATTTAGATCATGTGTCGGTGCTTCTTTCACTTTTCTGTGTCGTGTCAGTGATTGAGTGAGTGGTAGAACCTGGCAAGATTAGTTTTTCTCTCACTTGGGGTTATTGATTCCTTTTCTGCATTTTGTGTCCTGTTTTACTTTCCTCTTTCTGTAATTATGTCTTCTAATGGCACAACGGACATTGCTTATCTTTTTGATGATGATGAGCAAGGATATTAACAGGTTGAAAGTTCTTTTTTGTGTATTTCCACATCTTGTTTATTTTAGCAATGTTGAGCTAGAATATATCAATCAACATGCTCACTTATCCCATAATAACTGCTCATAGCTTTTGCCAATTTTGCTATTGGGTTGCCTTTTTCTTTAGATTTTTAAGGCCTATTCATATATGACTTATTATCCTTTGTCTCTGTTGCATACTTTCTCCATATCTTTTCTGTCTTTATTGTTGTCTTATAATTTCCTTTTATTTAAAGAAAGTATTAAATAACTTTTATAACTTCTGGATTTTATGTTTTAAAAATACTTTCCATAATTGGAACTCATTTTTGAAATTTGTTTTTATATTGTAAAAATTTAGCTTTTTTCTCTTGAATTTATGTGTTGTAAGATAAGGGTTCACTTTTTTTTTCAGATGGTAATAGTTCATTAGTTCTGTTTATTAAATCTATCTTTTCTTGTTGATTCAAAATGCCACCTTTAACATTTACAAATTCTTTTACTCTCAGATCAGTTCCTGGACTTTCTTTTCCTGATATTACTTGTTTATTCCTTTGCTGATGACGATAATGAGCATGTTAACAACAGAAAGAGTAAAACAGCTCATGTATATTGAGTATTGCTTGTCTGCTGGTCATAATGATAAATAACTTATTTTAACTAATTTTTCACAAAACTCAATCGATTAGGTAATCTTTTTCTTTTAAAAATCTGGCTTAAACTTTCTGACATGTAACCATTTTATTTAATGAAAGTATTGGGTTTTTTTTCTTTAACTATGGAACACATCATAAATTTGGGTGTCATTTTTGTGTAGGGACCCTGCTAATCTTCCCTGTGTGATTTCAACCTTAGTTATATATGCTGCTAAACCAGTCATGGACTTAGATATTCTTAGTGTCATTTATTCAAGTTACACGCTAGGAATATAGCCAGCTCTTTAACTCTAGAATTTATACTCTTATGAGATTGTGATTCATAGTAGGACAAATCTCATGTCTTTTCCAAATTTTTAAAAAATATTTTATTGAAGGAACATCACATCATAAATTTCCTATTTCTTCATTTACCTTTCTATGTGGTTTAGGTGTTACTTAGATTTATGAAGAATGAGCATCTTTATATAATGGATCTTAACATCTAAAAATAAGTAATAGGTTTCCTTTTATTGAAGTACTTTATACCGCAAGTTTTATTAATATAAACTGAGTATTTTTTGTTTTTATTCATTTTTTTATTATTTCATTTTGCGTTTATTCAGTTTACTTTTTGATTTTTTGTAATAGCTTGTTATTTTAAGTAATTGCAAAGTTACAAGAATAGTACAAAGAATTAGATCCCCCTCACTCAGATTTACGATTGTTAACATTTTGCCACTTTTAATTTTTATCATTCTTTCCTTGTGTATATAAACATTTATGGAGTCTTCTTTCCCCCAGCCTCACTTGAAAGTTGCAAACATATATTGATACCCTTAAGTAATCCAGTGTGTAGTTCCTAAATACAAGGACATTTTCCACTATCCTTCAGTACTATAGAATATATTTACTAAAATATGACAATTTCTTACACATCCGCAATATGAGTATTGAATTCAGAAAGTTTAACATTGTTATAATACAGTTACCTACTATACAGTTGTTGTGGGTTGAATTTTATTCCCCAAAAGATAGTTTAACTTCTAACACCCAGTACCAGCAAATGTGACCTTTTTTGGCAATATGATCTTCACAGATGTAATCAAATTAAAATGAAGTCCTGTTGAATTAGGGTGGGCCTTAATCTAATATGTTTTAAGAGGAAGAAAAAGCCATTTAAGATGGAACACCCACTAAGACTGCCATGTGATAGCAGAGACAGATTGGAACGATGCAGCTTGGAGAGAAACCCCAAGAATTGCCAGCCAGCACAATCAGAGGCTAGAAGGAAGTTTCAGGGCAAGCATGAGTCTACTAGCAAGATTTAGATCTTCTGTCCAATTTTTTATTAGATTGTTCTTCTGTTGAATTTTTTTTTTTTTTTTTTTAAAGAAACATACAGGCAGTAATGAAGGCAAGTAGGCTGGAAGAGAAAGGAGGAAGACGCAGCTTTATTTTATTTTTGTTTAATTGCTCACACTGGTTGCCCAGGCCTGGGACTCTAACCCGGGGGTATGTGGCTTGCTCCTTCAGGGGTGATTGACCTAACCGCTGCTCCACTAGGATATGCCTGTTGAATTTTATGAGTTCTTTATATATTTTAGATGTCAGCCCCTTGTTGGAAATACAAATATCTTCTCCCACTGGTATGTATTTTTGTTTTAATGATAGTTTCTTGTGATATGTTTGAAGGTTTTTTAGTTGTAGTCACAGTTTTGTTTTTGTTTCCCTTGCCACTAGAGTCAAGTCACCAAAGATATTTCTTAAGACTCTTGTCATGGTAAACTATATATTTTAGTAAAACATAGAACAACACTTAGTTCTACACCAACTAAAGAAAAACTTTCTTCTGTACACTATCCATAGAACATGTCTGGTCACTAAATGTGTGCCATCTCCCTTCCCCCCAGCCAATTTTCCAACACTAGTTGGGTATCCTTCAATTTATTTATGACACTGACTGTTTGCCTGACATTTAGTGTCAGGTCTCATAGTTTAAGGGCTCAGTACCACAAGACTGTTCACTCTGATTCTTGCCACTGAAAATAGAGGATCTTTATGTTACCCACAATTTCTGTCCAACTGGGCTATAAGTTCTGTGATCCCCTCTTCTGGTTTGATAATTTGCTTGAATAGCTAACAGAACTGAGGAAAAGTATACTTACTAGATTACTAATTTGTTATGAAAAGCTCTAAGTCACTGTCAGGTGAAAGGGCAAGGTATGTGGGAAGGAGCATGAGAACTTCAGGTAAGCCACGCTCTCAGCACTTGTGTTCACCAAGTCTCTGTACCCTTAGGATTTTTATCGGGGCTTCTTTACATAGGCGTACTCATTATATCATTGACCATCAGTGGCTAACTCAACTTCCAGCTTCTCTTGCATCCGCTGAGGTTAGACTTTGTGGTGGGGCTGAAGGTTCTCAACACCTAATTACTTGGGTTGACTCTTCTGGCACCCAGCGCCTACCCTTAAGGGACTTTGTAGAAGTCATCACAGTAACAAAAATTTTAGTATGGTTGAAAGGAACTTGTGAATAACAAAAGGTGTTTCATTTTTATTGTTCTTATCACTTGGGAAATTCAAGGTTTATAGAAGCTCTGTGATAGGAGTTGGGGCAAAGACCAACTATATATTTCTTATTATTAACCACAGTGTTATAAGTATATAGCCAACACCTGGGTCAGTTGAGTACTTAAATATGACTAATCCATTTTGATATATATTATAACTACAAAATAGACACCAGATTTTGAAGATTTGGTATAGAAATTTTAAATAACTCAACTTTTTATATTTATGTGTTGAAATGATATTTTACATCTACTATGTTATATTATTCAAATCTTGCCAGGTTTTTTTTAACTTTTTTATTGTGACTACTAGAAAATGTAAAGTTACATATTTGTCTCACATTTGCACAAGGCTGCCAGAGAATATCTGTTCTTGGACAAGTTATAGAATCTCTGTACCTCGGTTCCTCGTCTTTATTTAATATTTGTTGAGGCAACTTTGATTTACAAAATAATATAAACCCATATGTGCAGGTTCACCATTCATCAAATATATGACAGCAATCTACACTTACCGCCAGGTTACCAAAAGTCTTCCACCATTGTCAATTGAACCCCACCACCACTTGGTCTCACCCCCACCCCCTTCCCTGCTAGTCATCTCAGTTCTGTTGTCCACGTGCAAGAGTTAGTTTTGGTTTGTTCATTCACTTTTTTTTTCTCTTTACGTTCTACATATGAATGAGACCATCTGGCATTTGTCTTTCTCCTTCTGACTTATTTTACTTAGCTTAATATTATCTAGTTCTATCATGTCGCAAATGACAGGGTTTATCCTTTTTTAGAGCTGTGTAGTATTCCTCTGTGTGTTTATACCACATTTTCTTTATCCATATATCTGTCATAGGTACTTAGGTAATTTCCAGTTCTTAGATATTGTCACTAATGCTGCAGCAAACAAGGACTTGCATATATCTCTGTGGATTGCTATTTTTGTATTTTTTTACTAAGTACCTAAAAGTGGGATGACAGAATCATGTGGGATTTCCAGTCTCAATTTTCGAGGAACCTCCATACTGTTTTCCATAAAGGTTGTACCAGCTTACACTCTAACCAGCAGTGTAAAGGTTCCCTATTCCACGTCCTTGCCAACATTCATTGTTTTCAGTCTTTTGGATAATAACCATTTCACAGGTAGGAAGTGAAATTCTGTTATTTTGATTAGCATTTGCCTAATAACTAATGAGTAGGAGCATCTTTCATGTACCTTTTGGCCATCTGTATGTCTTCTTCGAAGAATTGTCTGATCATATCTACTTCCAGTCTTTTGATTGCAGGTTGATTTTCTGTTGTTGAGTTTTATGAGTTCTTTATATAAAGATATAGATATACATACACACACATTTTGGACATTAAACCCTTGTCAGAGGTGTGGTATGTAAATATCTTCTCCCAATCAGTAGAATGTCTTTTTAGATTGGTGATATTTCTTTCACTGTGTTTTAACTAGGGTTTTTAAGCATGGAAGAGAAAAATCAAAGAGTAGGGGCAGAAGCAAACCAGAGAGAGAGGCTCTGTTGCTTGCTTTGAAGATGAGTGAAGTATTCCATGGGGCAGCCCCTAGAAGCTGGAAAGGGCATGTAAACTGATTCTCTAATCTTAGATTTTCTAGAAGGGAATGTAGCCCTGCTGATATTTTGATTTTAATGTAGAAAGTCCTATGTCAAACTGTAAAAAATTAATTTGTGTTGTTTACAGTCACTAAATTTGTGTCAATTTGTTATGGAAGCAATAGAAATAGATAATTTGAATGAAGGTTATTAGAAATAGATAATAGGTAATTTGTTATGACAGAGGAAGAAAACACTGAGACAAGATCTCCTAAATTTACTCTCAGCTTCTATTACTAGTTGTGTGACAGAGCTAAGTTACTTCACCTTTTAGGCCTCAGTTTCTTTGTAAAGCAGGAATAATAATAGCACATACCTTCAATGATTATAGTTTAGATTAAGCACATTAGTGTATCCAGTATGCTTTTTACTTCATGTACACTTATTAAATTTTAATATGGTGAGATGTAGGAAATTAAAAAAAAATTACTTTCAATAAAATATTAGAAATTATATATAGTAAATGTCCAGTGTGCATTTAGAGTTATAAGAAAAGGTTTGACCACATATATAGCAACTTATCTCAAAATGGACATTTTTAACCAATATGAAATTTGATTGGAAGTCTCAATAATTTATCATCCTATTTTTATTATTATCCTTATAAGAAAAAAGCTAAAAAAGAAAAAACAACCTTTTAGTACTAATTGTATCTTATAACAATTAGTATTTGGTGAAAAATTAATCAGCTTATGACAAATATAAAAACTAAGAAAAAAATTCACATGGGAGGACGGAAATATAATGTTAACTCTCTCACTTCTCACTCTTTCATCCTGGTTTCTCCAATTCATCTATATTGAGCTTTTAGATTTGATTTTCTGACTACATTGCATCCATATTGCTAGTAAAAGGTTACGTGATAATTTTTTCCATTTTCCTTCCACCTCAGATTTTCTATTCATTTTGGAACAAGGTATGATGAAGGCATTTAGAGTATGCTAGTTTAAATTTTAACAGTGCTTTTTGAGAACTTTTTGCAGCTCTCTCTTTAGGTTTGTAGATAAAGTATCTTATATAAAATTAAAAACTTCCATAGGAATGCACCCTGGTAGCTCAGGAACTAACCCTGAAGCTGGGATGTGGACCATACAAAGCCCAAGGAGCTGGGGCCAGGGGAAAATAACCTAAACAAAAAATTTTTTAAAAGTGCATTAAAGAACTTTATTAAACTATCTTTTTCCTTTATTTAAAAAAAAGTTTACTTTTAAGTCTTGCAAAATTAGATTGAGATTCGAAGTTAGGGAATTAAAAGTGAAAAGAGAATAATCCTTTTTGTTTTATGTTGATATTAATGTTTTCCATTTATATAAAATTTAAAGTCAAATAGTGTAAAGCCAAAGAACTTAAAACTTGATTAATTACTAGTACATTCCAAATAATATATTCTTGCTCACTTAAGCTTACTCTTTTGAAATGTTAATGGTCTTTAGTTGATGGAGTAGTAAGCCCCATATGTTTTGATTGTCCAAACTGCCTCATCTTCTAGGACCTTCCCCACCTTCTCGTGGTAAAAGAGGAATGTGTCTTGCTACAGTAGTGGTGGTGACTCTTGGATAGAGAGGGCTGACCTGGAGGCAGAGCAGCTGGGCCAAGGTCCTTTAGGAATTTGGAATTGGTAACTTTTCCTTCTGTATAGCTAGATAATGAAGATTGTAACTCTGAAACTATTGGCAGCCATAGTTTACTGTGTGAAGAGCCAAAACTGCCATTCAGAGAGAATATAAGAACGATACAGATGAGCAGTAGCAGAGGTGAAAGATGGAGACAGAGACAAAACTCAAAGGGGATGGATAGGAGAGGGGGATAAGTAAGTAGGGGAAGGAGAAGAGGAAGAAAGCAGAGAGAACAGGTAAGGACCAGTAGAAAGAGAAAATGTACAAACTAACTTTCTGTGACTTAAGCTCTTGTTTTTTATTTTTTTTATGACCTTAAACTCTATGAGACACTCCTGTAACTTTTATAAAAATTCTCTTTACTTAAGCTACCTCTAGTCAGACTCTGTCCTTTTAGCTAGAGGAGTCTTAACCAAAGCAAACACTTGATTTTATTAGGACATGTGCTAGCTCCTTTACATCCAGTAGCTATTATTATAATGTTATGGGATAGGTACTGTTGTTCCCCTCAGAAAAATGAGGAATCTGGGGGTTAAAAGAGATTAAGTAATTTTATCAAGGATCCCCAGTAGCTAAAATAATAAGCGACAGTATCAGGATTGAAATGTAGATCTAACTCCAAAGCCAGTTCTTACTCATTCATGCTAAAAATATGATTAGACATCAGCTGTGGGCTAAACATTAGGCCAAGCTACAACAGAGACAAAAATGTGACTCTCCCTAAGTTTACCGTTAGGAGGAAAATAGAAACATATTCAGTGTCCTAAATACTGTGGGGGAGGGTATAAAATATGCTATAAGAGTACTTGAGAAGTTAGGGAAGATTCCTTGACTGTTTAAGCTAAGACATGAATGAAGGTTGAATAATCATAGCCTTGTATAGAGAGGTAAGTTGTACCAAGTATATTGAAAGAACATGCTCTTTTTGAGAATCCAAAAGAAAATCATTTGGGAGAGTATAAAAATGCAAGTTGAAGAATAGAAAGAACTGAATCAGGAGAGATAAAGTAAATCCTGCAGGGCCTTTTTTTTTCTTTTTCATAGAGGAAGGCAGGTAGGTAGACAGAAGGTAGTTCTGCAGGCAAGCAGAAAGGAAGTGAGAAGAGGAAGAAGCCATTTTTTAAAAATTTCTACATTATTTTTGGTTGTCCCTCCCCCACCCCCACAGACACCGTGAGTCACAAATCCAGGTCCTTTACATACCCCCAGCTGCCAGCTTGATACCTGAGTCAACAGGACTTGTCAGTGCCTTCTATTTTATATTAAATATTTGGGTTTTATATTGGGAGCAAGAGGGAATGAACCTTTAAAGGCTCTCTTTTTAGAAAAGTCTTCAGACAGTAGCCAGAAGAGACTGGTGAAACTATAATACAAAGCATGGAGTTGAGTTAAGTAATCTTTTGCAATAATCCAGACAGTAAATATGATTAGTAGCCAGGAAAAGTAGTAATTAGTTGAGGGAGAAATGAAAGAAATTTAAAGATTAGAGAGTGAGTGTAGTTAGATCTTGCTGACTGGATATATGGGGAATGGGAAGGTTATGAGTTAAGAATGACATTAGAGTTTCTCATTTAAGGCAGCCCATGTGGGTGGATTGGAACATTGTATTTAACATTCACTAAGACAGTGACAAAGAAGAGTGAATTTTTATGTGACTTTTTATGTAAATTTGAGATTTCCAGAAGATATTATGGTAGATGATTAGTAGATATAGAGCCTGCTACCGAGAATGGGTATTTTGACAAAACCAAGAACTAATCTTTCATCTTCATCCTTTGTTTCTAGAAGAAAATGCTTATAAGTATCTAATAAGTTTTGATATTTTGGAAGATATCAGAGACTTTCCTCATTAAAAAGTAAAATCATGTTCTCTTCCAACAAATTGCTAGAGAAGCATTGCTTATGTTTGCCATTCTAGTGTGTAATTACTGTTATTCTGTAGACTTATTTTTAGAAGAAAAACCTGGCTTATTTAAAAGTCAAAATTGGTACTTTACATGTTCTTTTATTTAGTAGGTAGCCAAGGAAATATATTGGTATCAATATTTGAATGAAACAAAAGCTAAGAAAATTGAATGACAAGCATTAATTAGTTTTGGTCTACATCTATTAAATTCTTAGTATATGAAAATCATAACATTTTTATTTTTTGATAACAGAACAGATTTCTTAATGAAGGTAAGCATTGAAATAAAGACATCTTTTAACATATTTGGTAATTAAGAGTTTGAAGCAAACATTTTAAAACTTTGTATTAAACCCTAACAAAACCAAAGTAAAGTACTTCATGTTGTAATATAACATCTTTGAAATGAAATATTAGGTAGCAAAATAAGCTAGAAATAGCAGTGTTTAAAAGAAAGATGTTATAACTTGTACAATAAAATTTTTGGTAACTGGAAAAGAAGTGGTTTTAAAAATGTACAACTTAAAATTAAATTATTTTAATACCAATCAGATCTTATTTTTAAAAACTCATTTCTTATCCCTGTTAAGAAATATTAGCTTGAGTATGTGAGACAAGGATACAGCTTCTGTGATTCCTAGTACCTTAATAAAATACAAAACTTGCCCCAAAAGGTTATCAAAGGTTAGTCAGAAGGGGCCCTAGTCTCTGAGAGCTCTTAACAGATTCAGCTGATTTATATCTTGCCCTGCTTCCCCAAATCTCATGGCCAGCCATGCCTCCCATCATTTGACGCATTTTGTTTTTGGAGCACATCTGACTATTCCTTGCTTCCACTGCTGAAAACTATATTTCCCTAGATCTGCTGCATTAATTTCATGTTTAAAATTGTTTGATTTATATACAAATTAAAATTTTAAGTTTAAATAGACATTAAATTTTCTATTGGCTAAAAAAGCACATTGAAAGATACTGTTATAGTGAAAGTATGGTGGAAATAAAGTGAATTTCGCAAGAATTTGAGAAGAATTCAAAAGCATTGGGTCAGTTTTATAAACTGATGTTTCTAAGAATCTGTGTATTTAATTTCTTCTGTTCTTTAGTCTTAAAGAGATTTTTAAAACCAGAAGGGATATATACATTATTATGGAATTAGTTGAATTGTATGATGGTATGTTTTAAGATTTTAAAAGTCTTAATTGAAGAAGACTCCATAGTGTCCAAGGTGCATTTAATTGAGAAAAGGACTTGAAAATAGTATAGAATTACTATAATTTACAAGTCAGAAAACTTAACAGAGGTAAAGTGTGAAAATCCGAGAGGATAAAATTTCTTAAGTGTTAAAAAAATCAGCTTTTTTTTCCCAAGAGTGAATTTAGAGGGAATTTTGCTTAATAAACATTTTTGTGGCTTTGTTAATTTGTGTTATTTTATTGCTATAATTCGTAACAGTGCATTTTAAGTGCTTACATATTCTTTACATTAGGTTCTTCTTCTATGTCAGATTTCGTAAAGAAACCTGAAGAGCCACCAGATCCCATACAAAGGTCAACTGTACATCTAAAGTGCAAGAAAGGAAAATGGTATAAAACTGCTGTCAGTGAGCATTATAAACTGTTTTCCATTGCTCATTTTCTATTCTCCTTTGACTTTTGGAAAATTAAGTTCTTTGTTTGCTTTTACAAGACAAAATGCACATCCTTTAGTAGGCTGCTGTTTCCTCCTCTCTGTGTTTTTTCTTCTTTCATGGTCATTCCGATCCTTTATGTTTCCTGGAAAGGGATGTAAAAACAAGAGAATAATCAGAGACTTTGTTTCTGGCCTATAGAGTACCATGACTGACAGAGATTAATCATTTCATAGCTTATGAGATTGAGTCAATACATTTATTTCTCTGGGACTTCTTAAAGATTTAAAAGGCTTAGTTGTAAATTAATTGTTTTCAAAGTAAATTTGTGTTGAAGGTGAAGCAGTGAATCTGATTGCCAGTAATGTCATCATGTTTCTAACATTTTCTAAAGGCCTAATATTTGCATAATTTATCAAAGAACAGAAAATGTCATACATAAGTCTCCCCTAAAGACTACATGGGTGGTGGAAAGAATGCAGCACAGAAGTCAGAAGACCCGGTTTCCTAGTTGTGCTCACTGTTAACCTCATCGACTTAAGCACGTCACTTAAACCTCGCTAGGCTTCAATAACCTCTATTCTTCAAATGTAATGCTTAGAGATTATGCCTGCTGTTTTCCCGTAACATCTGAGGTTGATTATGGGATCATATAATGAAAAGGAACTTTAGAAGCAGAAAGCATTGTCACAAATATAAAATATTATTAATACCTCAACATGCTGTATAATGTCAAGTGTTATCTGCTAATGACGGAGCCAGAGGCATTAAAAAATATCTCAGATTTGTTCTAGCTCTAGCATTGCAGAGTAGGTTGTGATACAATATAGGTAATTATGATACGTGACCACCTGACAAAATTTTAAAAAAAAGCTCTTATCTGACCAAGGAAATTGATACAGTAGGAAATTTTTGAAAAACCTGCAAGTATTTCTAGAACTCTTACTGTCTGGCTTTTTGGGGAGAACAAATGTTAGGTAGATTGTTGAATAGAATTAGGATTGTTACAATTCAGTGATTTAGTTTTTTAGTTAAATGAATACCCATGTATATGAAGCAATTTGTGTGAAGTAGAAAGAAATATAAGATCCTGTGGTCTAGACTCTCTTGCCTGTTGCTGCCTGTTCTGGTCTCATCTTTCCCTTTCTTACTCTTTCACGTACTTCAGCACCAAACTACTTATATACTTTGTTTGTTTGTTTGTTTTTAGAGGAAAGGTGCAGGCAGGAATGAAGGTGAGTAGGCAGGCAGAGAGAGAAGGAAGAAGCACTTTTATTTTGTTTTTATTTTAGTCGTATATCTTGGTTGCGCTCCCTGGCATTGGGGTGAAAACCCGGGTCCTTGGGATGGATGTGGACGCTGCTCAACCAGAGGTGGCGGACCTAACCACTGCTCCACCAAGGCGTATCTGCTTACGGTTTTTAAAACCTGCTTTGTGGTGTGTACCCTGTGGCTCAGGCAGCTGAGATCTATCATGGTGTGTGAACAGCATAAAGCCCAAGGACCCAGGTTTAAGACCCAGGGCTGACGGGTGAAAACTTAAGGTGTTTATTGCTTCCCACCCTCCCTCTCTTCCATTCTTCCTTAAATGCCTTCTTCCTCCTATCCCTTCTCTCTCTGTTTCCCTGGGTGGCAATGTGGGGGAGCTGTTTTGTTTTCTCCTATCTATACACCTTCTGTAGCTCTGCTTAAAAGTTAGTCTTTGCCCTGTGATTTGTTAATGTCTAATCAGCTTTTTTGTTTGTTTTTCTTTGGTTTTGTCTCTTTCATCCCCATATGTTTCTGGAAGATTAGCAGGTGATAAGGAAATAGACTGGTAAAGTAAATTGGGACAATTAACCTGATATACCTAGTTCAAAAGTTGAATTTTTATTCTGTAGGTAATCAGAAGCTATTGAAAGATATGTCCTGGAGAGTGTTATAGAGAGACTTCCAAAGGTTTTTTGTTTTGTTTTGTCTTTTGTTTTTTTAAAGGAAAGATGCAGTCAGGAAGAGAAGAGGAAGAAACATTTATTTTATTTAGTTCATTTTAGTTGTTACCCCAGCCCCTGTCCTTGAACCTGGGTCCTTGGAATGTCTGTGGACTACGTCTGGTGGCCTTATCCACTAGGTCATCAAGGTACACCAAGATTTTAGCTTATAATCTTTAGGCAGAGTTATAAACATTATTATTAGTAAAATGTTAGCATTTCCTTAGGTTGGATTAGAGGTTTGTAATAACCATATATTGACAGATTATGAGGCAGAATAGTAGAAACAGACACAAGGATCTGAAGAAAAGCAGAGCAAGCTTTCATTCATTAAATATTTATTGAGGAGAGAAGGGGATAAAAAGTCTACTCTTGATATTTAGAAAATAAAGAGAATGCTTTATAACTTAATAAAAGATAGACAGCCTGATAGAAAAGTGAACAAGTGTCTTCAACAGATAGTTCGCAAAATGGAATGACCATTATCTAAAGATGTTCGTATCATTAGTAATTATGAACATAAGAGTCACAGTGAAAAACTTCTACACATCCACCAGAACAGATAAATTCAAAAGATTGAAAGAGTATCAAATACTAGTAAAGATGTGAAACAATGTTAATGCTTCTCCTTTGCTGATGGAGTATCAGCTGGTATAGCATGTGGAAAATTGCTTAGCAGTGCATACTTTGTGACCCAGTGACCTACTGCAATGTGTATTTCCTGTTTAGAATGACTGCTGGCAGTGATAACGTTTCTTAAATCTGTGTGACGAAAGTGAATTGGTATTTAGTTGTACTAATGCATTGAATTGTACATTTGTTATGTTTACTTTTCTGCATGTTATATACATCAATAAAAAGTTTTAATTGCTCATTCCTATATTCTGGAGAGGAGGTCCAACATTATCAAAATCATCATCATAGTAACTGTCAGTGATTAATATATATTAGGCATTGCTTTAGATGCATCACATATATGAAGTCATTTAATCTTCACACCAACTCTAGGAAGCTTTAATAAAATCTTCCACTTTAAAGATGAGGAAACTGGGGCACCGAAAAGTTGAGTACTTTCCTTTAGCTCACATAGCTACTTAGGGTTGACCTTAGCCTTTGAACCCAGGCATTCCAAAGTCTATGTTTTTCATCACTAGCCGTAACTCCTTAAATTTTATATAGTGACAAATGTTAGTAAGAAAAATAATACATGGTAAAGAGGAATAGACAGTGCTCTAGGGAAAGTTGTCTAGCTGTTTTATAAAGGGTGGTTACACTGAGAAGGTAGAAAACAGTATAAAGAGCTAAAGAAAGTGAGGGAGGTCATCTAGGTAACTAGTGCAGTAGCCCAAGACAGGAACATGCTTGACCTGTCTGACAAAAATCAAGAGCAGAAGTGAAGGCAGAGTAGTGAGTGGGACAAGTTAAGACACTGTAGTAGAAAATGAGATTAAGAAGTAATGGAGGCACATAGGCTCTTGAAGGTCATATAAGAACTTTAAGTGCAATGGGACTTTTAAAAAAGCCAACAGATTATATCATAGGAGTGATGTGAAATGACTCATCTTAAAAGGATAGCTGGAGGCATACTAGTTGGGGCTGCTGCCTCTGGCACCATAGTCCACATATTCTCAAGGACCTGGGTTCTCATACCAGGGCCAGGGGCAACAACCAAGATGAGCAACTCCTCTCTCTCCCTGCTTGCCTGCCTACTCACCTTCATTCCTGCCCGTTTGTTTGCTTGAAAAAATAAATAGGTTGCGCCCTGGTGGCCTAGCTGTCTAGTACACCTGGGAGCAGTCCAACATCCATCCATCCCAATTTCCCAGGTTTAAGACCCAGTCCCAGGGAGAAACAACCAGTGTGAACAACTTAAATAAAAATAAAGTGCTTCTTCCTCCTGTCTCTTCCTGCCTGCTTACCTGTGCACCTTCATTCCTGCCTGTACTTTCCCTTAAAAAAAAAAATAAAAGGATAACTCTGACACCTTTAGAAAACTCTATAAGGGGCACAAAGGCAGGAACAGGCAGACCATTTAGGGTATTGCAATACTTTAATATTGTTGAATTAGAGCTGACTTAGACTAGTGTAGCAGTAGAAGAAGAGAGGTGCTTTTCAAATTTCTGGCTATAGTTTGAAAATGGAGCCTCTGGCTTTGCTGAAGAATTAGATGTAAAATGTGAAATAAGGAGATTCTAAGAATGACCTCAAAGGTATGAATAACTAGCATTAACATTTATTGAGATGGTGAAGGTGGCAGAGCTTGTTTAGGTAGGAAGATTAGGAGTTTATGGACTTTTGGGTGCTTTTAGATATCCATGTGATGGGGATATTTGAGTAGATATTTAAAAAATGAATCAAGAGTTCAAGTAAGATCATAGATATAAAATGTTACTCATCGATGGAATGGATGGTATTTAAAGACAGAACATTGGATGATATCGCCAAAGGAATGATGAAGGTAGAAAGGTCCTTCCAGCTCTCTTTGTTTAGATGTTTGAGAAATGAGGAGGAACCAGCAAATGGACTAAGAAAGAGCAGCCTCTAAGAGTCTGTGCGTCAGAGAGTGTGTGTCCTAGAAATCTGGTAGAAAAGGGATTTTTAGGAAAAAAGTGTTCTCATGTTGAATGTGACTGGCAGGTCTAGATGACTGAAATTGACTGTTGGATTTAGTAATATGGAATCAATTGGGGAGCTTAATGGATAGTTTTAATGTAGTGACAGTAATA
The DNA here is from genome assembly GCA_004363575.1 of Solenodon paradoxus. Lineage (NCBI taxonomy): Eukaryota > Metazoa > Chordata > Mammalia > Eulipotyphla > Solenodontidae > Solenodon > Solenodon paradoxus. The sequence goes on from RJWH01000136.1 coordinate 517,276, forward strand.
CACTAATGCAGTTAATTATGGTCAAATCAAGAAAATTCGAA
>RJWH01000136.1:517416-562703 GCA_004363575.1 Solenodon paradoxus
GAACAAACCAGTTTGAACAACTAAATAAAATTAATAAAATGCTTCTTGATCCTCTCTTCCTGCCTGCCTACCTACTTGCCTTCATTCCTGCCTGCACCTTACTGTTGAAAAAGAAAATGTCCTACCATCTTTGTACCTAGTAATATTTCTTGTTGTTGCTGCCTCATTAATCCTTTATTTCCTACAAGATTTGAAACAGGAGACCAGTGTGATTCTCAAAGTTTTCAAGTACAATGACTTAACTTCTTTTAAGGGACTGATAAGATAGCCACATAGGAAGTAAAAAGGGGGCCATTTTGCTTTTCTGTTCCTGAGGACTTGCCCCATCAGCAAAGCTCTGTTAATGTTTTTAGTTCCATTCTACCTTCTCTTGCTTGTTACCCAGGGGAGAGGAGAAAGCAGTTCAGGTGCCATGAGGGATCAAGGTAAAGCTTTACATGTCCTAACCTGACTCTACCCTCTGGTAGAGTGACTTAGTTGAACTTGATCAGCACTAAACATTAATCTTCTAGATTTTTGACTTCATCTCCATTTGAGAAAAAAATCAAATGCAAAATTGTTTTTAATTTGAAAGTTTTTTACTTTCAGTACATTTCACTAATATGTACACTAGACTAACTCTTAAAGCAAAAGCTTATAAAAACAAGCCAGTCATTGTGGTGCCTTCTATGCTAATAGTCTCTTAAGGAGACCATGGGGTGAGCATCTGACTGCCAGACTCTTAACTGGCCAGCAGATGAGGGTAATTAAATAGTGATTTATATTCTTTTGTTTTTACGCTGCTCATGCCAGTGCAGGCTCAGAAGTGAATCAGGCAGTGGCTGTGCGAGGTTGAGGGAACCTGTAATAGACCACAAATGAATCAAAATTATGAGTAAATAGTTAAGAGGTAAGCAAGAGTTATCCCAGTAGAGTGAAATAATTGGGTAAAGCATTAGGAAATACAGACACAGAGATGCTGACTCCACATTGTGGCCGGGAAGCAATACCCTCCGAACTATAAAACTCTTCCTCACTTGAAAAAAAAGTTGGTTTAGGTACTTCACCAAAGTATATATGGGTAGTAAATAAGCACATGCAAAGTTATTCAACTTAAAGTGCTTAGTTTAGTAATAGGATGCTTAGTCACTAGGAAAGTGTAAATTAAAACCACAGTATTAGCATTGCACACCTAAATAAAACTGACAAAATAATTATTGATGAGGCTGTGGAACAACTGAATTTTCAATTTTAGAAAAATATTTATTGAGGTAGTGTTGATTTATAACATATTTTGGGTGTACAGCATAAAAATTCGTTCTCTCTATATACTATATTAGGATTACCACCGAACTCTTATTTCCATCCTTCATCACACAGTTGACTTCCTTTACTTGTTTCACCTACTCAACCTCCTTTTCTTCCAGTAGCCATCAGTCTATTCTCTTTCTAAGCTTTTGTGTATTTAAGTTTTTATTTTGTCATTACTTCCGATATTCAGATCATCCTGTGTGTATAAGGGTGCACCAGTCTGTATTGTATTTTTAATTACATCTGCAGTCACTCCTCGCTACGTCGTGGTTCACTGTATCACGGGTTTTTTAAAAAAATATATTTAATTCTGTATCACGGAATTTTCGCTGTATTGTGGGGTTTTGCAGTATATGTACACTTCACTAGTGAGCACCCACGTGGAATTTTATATGTTGTTAAAATTACGTAGATTTTAAGAGTGTAGAAAGTGTTTATAAGAGTGTGGGAAGGGTTTATAAAGCCATAAAATATATATAAATAATAAATTATAACGCCGCTACTTTGCAGATTTTCACCTATCGTGGGGATCTCTGGAAAATAACTCCCGCAATAAATGAGGGATTACTGTATTATTGTACTTTTCATCTCTGTAGCTTGTTAGGTTCTTTCTTAAATCTTTTTGTTGAAATTCTCACTGTGTTCATTCATTCTTCTCCCAAGTTTGGTGAGCATCTTTATAGCCATTACCTTGAACTTTTCATCAGATGGTTTGTTTATCTCTTGTTTTTTAAGGACTTTTTCTAGGGTTTTGTCTTTCTCTTTCATTTGGGACATGTTCCTCTGTCACACTGTTTTGTTCGATTCTCTTTCTTTGCTTCTAAGTACTTGAAAAATTTACTATTTCACCTAGTTTTGAAAGATTGCTCTTGGATAGTTGATGTCTTGTAGAGTCCAGAAATTGAGTCCCCCCAACCACCAAAGCAAGGTGCTCAAGCTTTGTCTTCTGCTATGTCAGAGCTGCAGCTGTGGCACAGTGGGTATAGCTGTGGTGCTCAACTGCAGCATGCATTGGTAGGCAGTTTGGCCCAGCCTGTCTGTTCTGAGATAGATATATGAGACTGTCAGCCAGGCCCTGCCAGAGTGCCCAGCTGCTGTGCAGTGGATAGGTGGAAATGACAGTTGACATCCTGGCTATAGTGTTGCTGTGGCTTGGAGCTCTGACACAAGGCTATGTCATAGGAGTAGGTAGTCTCATTCACAGGCTCTGGTAGGCTGGAGGGAGGATTCTAAAATGGCCCCTGCTACTGCCAATATTAGCAAGACTGTGAGGTTGCCGAAATGGTACACGCTAGTCATTTCTGACCCTGGGGATAACTCCAAAAGTTTCTACTTCTCAGGCAGACACTGTAAGAATACAAAGTGGATTCCTTCACCCGTACTTCAGGTACTTTTTAGACTGATGTTACTTGTACTGGGTCCCAGGGTGAGTCTGTATGAAGGCCCTTAAGGGTAGGCATAATTTTTCCAGTTAAAACCAGGACCAATTGAAATATAATTAGGCAGGCACTGAGTGTGTGTGTGGCGGGGGAGGGTGGGGTAAAGTCCCATTGGGGAAACCTGTACCTCTGATGTGCAATTTGGAGCTGGTTTGTTGGGTGTGTGTTTACCCTGAGACAAAACACTGCCCCTGTTGGGGTCTTCCCACCATTGGTAAAAACCTGCTATCACCTGAGTACACACAAGATCTGAAAAACTATAGTGGAAGGTATTTGGGTAGAGCAGTCCTACCCTTCCCACCATCTGGGGAGTAACAGACATTTGCATGTGGTATAATGCTAAGCTCAAAACATCCCAGTCTTTAGAAATACAATTTTACCTTAATTACGTTAAAAAAATTTTTTCTGGTAACGAAAGTTCTAATATTATTGTGTATAAGAAAATATTACATTTTAGACATGACAAATTAACTTTTAGCAAACTGTGATTGAAAATAGGACAGAATTTCAAGCCAGGTGAGACAATGGACAACTGCTAAGCCAGGACAATTCCAGTCAAACCAGGATGTAGGGTCACCCTGTTTAAGGACAGGTTCTCCATGCCCTGCAGTATTTCATTATCCTGCTACCCCTCTACGTGGGGGCTCCCCTGCACCGGATCAGTACAGGGCTCATCTTCTCTCACTTCATCAAAATCTTCTGCACTCTTTTCCTCCCAATTGCAATTGCTGTACTCAGGGTAGAGTTCCTTGATGAGAACATATCTTTGTTCTTCCTATCTGTCCCAGAGCTGCCCTTTTATTCTTTGTTGTGGAAGCTGATTTTCAGGTCTTCTAAGGAAATTTTTCTATATATAGTTGTAAATATGTTGTGTTCATGGGAGGAGGTGAGGTTGGCTTCTTCCTATGCTACCATCTTGAACCAGCATCTGAATCTCTCATTTTGATGGTGAGACTGCAGAATGTTAAACCACCTTAAAGAAGCTTTACAGGTTTTTTTTTTTTTTTTAAGTTATGCATAGTTTCACTCATATTTACTGAAGTGAAATAAAAACTTAATGTTCACAGAAAACATGTATATGCTTTCATGGTGACTCTTCAAAAACTGGAAAAGTGAAATGTTTTTCAACTGGGGAATGAATAAACTGTAATATATGAATATAATAGAATACTATACAGTAGTAAAAGGAATGGACTTGTAAAAACATGTGTGGATTCAGATGTATTATACTGACTAAAAAAAGTCAGAATCAAAAAACCATACTCTATGATATCTGAAAAAAGTGAAAAACTATAAAAACAAAAAACAGATCTGTGATTGCTTGGAGTTGGGAGACTCCAGCAGGGGGTTCCTGGACCATTATTTCTATCAGTGAACTAGAAATCAGTGGTTAGTTTGCAGTTCGAATGGTGTTGATATTTGTGTTATATGTGTCACAATCACTTAGCCACATGCATTATATTGTGAGCTGCCTTTTGATAGCAATAGATTTCAATTGTCAAAGCTTTTTAGATAGAATAAAATGTAAAAACAATATAGAATTTTTAGACCCAAGTAAACATACAGGTTTCTGAGAGGAAAAGGAAACTTAGCAGTATTGTGGAGAATGTGTAGCAATTAAAAATTAACATTTGCTGATGGAGATGCAAAATGGTACAGCCACTGTGTAAAACGGGTTATCAACTTATCTCGTCTGCTTATATGACCAAGCAGTTCCATTCTTGGGTATTTATGGGGAGTAGGCACAGATATCTACCCATCCCCAAAGACTAACACAGGAATATTTATATCCTCAAATTGGAACAACCAAAATACCCATCAGCAAGTGGATAAACATACAAATAAGATATACCTATGTGATGTAATTCTATTTAGCAATAAAAATTAGTGAACTACTGTACTTAGATTTATATAACATGAAATATCTCAGATACATGTTGCTTAGCAAAAAGACTACATCTGAAATACATCTAATATGACATTTATATGACACTTTAGGAAAGATAAATCTTTAATCAGAGAAACAGTGGTTTTCTCTAAAGCTGCAGTTAGGGGCTTTTTGGAAAAAGTACACTAAAACCTTTTGGAACTGATTAAAATGCTCTCTTGTGATTGTAGTATCTTCACAGTTAGAGACATTTCCCAAAATTCATTGAACTGTACACTTGGGTGTGCACTTTTTTTTTCTAATCATACCTCAAGATTTTGGGTTTTTTTAAAGGAAAGGTGCAGGCAGGATTCCAGGTGCATAGGCAGACAGAGAGGAAGAGAAGAAGGAAGAAGTATTTATTTTTATTTTAGTTGTGCATCTTGGTTATTTCCCTTGGCTTCAGGGAATGAACCCAGGTTCTTGGGATGTATGTGGATTGCACCAGCCAGAGTTGATGGGCTTGATGGACAAATCTGTTAGGCCACTCAGGGCGTGCCCGTAATTTTAGTTTTAAATAAGTTGGTATTCTCAAAAAATTCTTAAAGTAGCTGTACTATTCAAATTAAGAGTTAAAACCTTGGTTTTTAGCAGATATTCATGTCCATTATGCTCAATCAAGTATCAGTATAAAAATATTTTGCTTAAAATTTTAAATTTATCTTTGTAGGATGTGGATTTTACAATTTCAAGGATATCTCAAATTTATGTAAATACTTTGAGGGTAACTAAGGATCTATTTTTGTTAAACTATTGAATCTTGATCTTTTGAAAAGCATTTAATAAATCATCCTTTGTCATGTGATTTGAGTAGTTTTTTTTTTTTTAAGACTGTTTTAGCCACAGGTTAACAGAACCAAACTAAAATTGACTTATAAAGTAGGTATTATCTCAAGTAATAAGATTTCTAGAACTTAAGTTAGTTCTAGGGTTCTTACAGGGTTATTTATATAGTTCAGTACCTGATCAACACCACCAAAGACTGAAGTTCTTTTTCTTTCTGCTCCACCATTCTCAGTGTTTTGGGGTCATCCTATCAGATGGGCGCTCTATAGTCTCTAGATAACTTTCTCAGAGTTAGACATCATAGATGATAACATTTAGGAAAGGAAAACAAAATATTTCTATCTTGTATTCCTTTTTACAAGTAAAGAAAAACTTCCTAGAAGCCCATGCTCATAACTTACATAATTAATTGGCAAAAGGAGTAAGATCACATAGATGACTTTTCCATCACATAACGTGTTCTTTCAAAGTGTAATTTATGTTTTTGTTTATTTAAAGAAACGGTGCAGGCAGGAATGAAGGTGAGTAGGCAGATAGACAGGTAGGAAGAGAGAGGAGGAGGAGGAAGCATTTTATTTATTAGTTGTTCACACTTGTTCACACCCCCAGCACCTAGGACTCAAACTCTAGGGGTATGTGGCCTAGGCTCCTTTGAAAGAGGTATTGACCTAACTGCTATTCCACCAGGGTGCTCCTTTCTGTAATTGTTAATAATGTATTCTTGGTATGTTGACTTTAGAGATAATTTTGAAAATTCTTTGTATGGCCTTTAAAATATTTTTGCAGTCATCATACTTTATAGATATATATTGATTATTGCTTAAAATTCACTCTTTAAGCTTAGGCATTGAGTCAAAATTGGCCAAACTGAAGCAAAAAAGCTACCTTTTAAATTGCATATGTATTAGAAGAATGGGAAGGTTAGACTTATCTTCATATGGTCATTCGCCTTTTGTATTGCATTTGTGAATATGTAGTTTTCTGTTTTTCTGAGGACTTCTCTCCTTTCTGTTGTGTACAAGTTGTCATTATCAACCAATTTTCATTATTTACATTTACGTGTGTGTTGAGAAAGCAAATATAAGCATGCACAAAGATATTTTCCCTATTTCTCAGATCTTTTAACTTCACTTAGAAATTTTTGTTCCGTCTTTCAGAATTTGAGGCATTCATCCTATCAATCACCTGCTTCCTTTTGAATGTTGTATAAGGGCAGAACTGTAAAATAAGAATAATGATTAAAAGTAAATGGATTAATGAAATCTCCATTAGTGTGCATCTGCAGGAAGCAGAATAATGCAAATTTTGTAATATTAATAATACTATATAAGTTACATTTGTAGGTTATATACCCTGTGTACGAGATGAGTAGCTCTTGTTTTTAAGAAATATATTGCCAGTAATGGGGGCTAGGATGGGAATTAGGTCAGTAAGCAAAAAACAAGAAGCAAAATAGAGTACAAGTTTTACCTGCTCTTCAGAAGTAGAACATTCCTACTTGTTATGTTTTGGTAAGTTATTTGGTGGGTATAGGAATATGATACCATTAATTTTGGTTTATTTCTTTAGTTTATACTGCTACATGTACTTTTATGATTAATTTATGTAGAAAAAATTTTGCCCCCAGATTTAAAATAGTTACCTAACATATCATACCATACCAAATGGGGACATTCTACTTTAGGCTAGTGGGAGGAGCCTGGAATATGAGAATTTCTATCCAGAAATCTCCCTACAAGTTACATTGGTGGTTTTAAGGGAAAAGATGTTTTATAGCTTTGGAAAGCCTGAGTGGGAAATTAACATTTGTTATGACCATCAGTGATTGGATAGAATTTTAGCAGCTAGAGATTTGAGGAGTATATTTCAGACAGAATCACTTTTAGGAGGAAACTCCCCCAACCTCTGGCAAAAAAATGGGAAAACTCAGGACTTATATATTGGGCTGGGCTAACAGAAGTTTGTATGTGTCTGATGTGTGTGCACACATGCATGCATGAAGAAGTAGCAGGAGATAAAGTTGGAAAGACAGATGGTGGTCAGATTTGGTGTGTCTGTCGATAGGGAAGGGAAAAGAGAGAGAGCTATGCTGTCCTATATGGTAGCCTCTTGCCAGCTGTTGAGTACTTGAAATGTGCTTTGAGCTTTACTGAAAGTTTAAAATACACACTAGATTTATAAAATTTAGTTCAAAAAAGAATATAAAGCATCTTATTTAAAATGTGTATACTTATTGAATAGAAATAATTCCACTTTAGACATTGGATTAAATAAAATAGATTATTAAAATTAATTTTACCTCTATTTTTTCATGTGACTACTAGAAAATTTTTAATTATATATGTGGCTCAGATTATATTTCTATTGCACAGTACTGGTATAGATAGAAGGAATGCAACCAGTACTTGTTCTATAGTATCTGCTCTGTGCCAGATGTTACCTAAAACTTATAATAAAATTAATTCCCATAAAAAAACCTTATTTTCAAGTAGCAGTAGTAAATCGAGAAGTCAAGCAACATACCTGATAATCACTCATTAGTAGGTAGAAGGCAGAATTCAAACTCAGACCTTTCTTGCTTCTTGGTTTTTCCCACCACACTGCGGCATTTGTCACTGAGCCATTAAAGATGTTGAGGTGGAGGTGACATGATTGGAATTACACTTTAGCTAAATGGTGTAAAGATAAAAGAGGGGAAGCAACTTCATTTTCATCCATCTGGTGTTTTAGGATTTGTTAATGTTACTTTTTTGCAGGAGAAAAATGCCTTCTTTAAAGTCAACATTTGATTGCATCTTTTTTAAGTATCATTTACATTAACTGCTTCTCAAAATATCTGCCTTATCACCTTGTAGATTTGATAATGGGCTGCATCAAAAGTAAAGAGAACAAAAGTCCAGCTATTAAATACAGAACTGAAAGCACTCCAGAACCAGTTAGTACAAGCATCAGTCATTATGGAGCTGAACATGCTGCGGTGGCACCATCATCTTCAGTAAAGGGAACAGTAGCTAATTTTAACAGTCTTTCCATGACACCATTTGGAGGATCCTCAGGGGTGACACCTTTTGGAGGAGCATCTTCCTCATTCTCAGTGGTGCCAAGTTCATATCCTGCTGGTTTAACAGGTGAGAATTAAATGGACAATTCTGTTATCAGTTTGAGAACATGACCTTGGGCATTATATACATAAGGTTCGCCTTCTGTAAGAAAAATGACTTACTAGGGTATTTTTAAAAGAATTTTCTGTGAAAATTAAAGTCTAGCATAAGAATTATAAAACTTGATATACACAGATATGTTCTAGGAAAATTGTTGATAACCTGATAGTGATTGTATGCTGGTTATACCATTAATTAATTAGTTATTTTTAAACAAAGGTGCAGGCAGAAATTAAGACAAATAGGCAGATTGGCAGGAAGAGAGAGGAAGAAGCATTTTATTTTATTTCCATTTTAGTTGTTCACACTGGTTGCTTTCCTCACAGACCCAGGACTCGAACCCAGGGATATGTGACCTGTGTCCTTTGTAGACGATTGATCTAACTGTTACTCCACCAGGATGTGCCACCATTAATTATTTCATTAAGTAATAATTGCTATTGTCTACTGTGCCTACCATACTGGCAATATAAAGATTATAGCAAAGATATATCAAAAATATTAATTTTCATATATTGCAAATATAATCTCAGATTGTAAAGTGCTATCCACTATTAAGTATTATAGTATTTAATAAATATTAATTGCATGATATTTTAGTGATGACAGTACTGATATAAAAACACAAATATTGAGACTCAGAGTTTAAATGAGAGGTTTTTTCAGAGTCACAAATAACAAGCAGGAGAGCCCAGATTTACTCCATTTATTACATTATGATTTTCCTTCAGAGAACAGCAAAAAGTAACAGCTGATGGTGTGTTCTGATGTCTTAACAGGTAAGTCTGTGACCTCTAGCCAACATAGTCCATATGTATCCCAACGACCTAGGTTCATGACCTGGGGCTATGGGGAACAGCCAAGATGAACAGCTAAATAAAAATAAATGCTTCTTCCTCCTCTCTCTTCCTGCCAGCCTGCTTACTCCTTAAAAGAAAATGTGACAGCTAATAACTTTCTGTGGAACCTAAAATGCTCCGAAAATGTACTCAGAAACCGAGAGAGCAAATTCTTTTGTAAAGGATTACATGTATTAGGATGATTTTCCCTTGAGTAGCAAACCACAACGGGCTAAAAAGTAGAGTAAGCTCTAGGATCTTGATACAGTGCTTCCTTGATGTTATCAAGGACTTAGAGTTTCTTTGATGTCTCTCCTACAGCCCTTGTAGGGTCCACTTCTTCCTTGGTCTTGGCAAAACAGCTGCCGGCATCAGATTGAACAATATGTGTCTTTACAACCAGTGATGGCAAAAAAGGAATCTTTTCCACAAACATAGGCTATCAGTTTGTCCCTTTAGTCTGCTCATCTCTGCGCCAATATTAGTAACCAGAATAATAGCATATACTAATTTTAGTAGACTGCTCATTTGGGCAGATAGTGGACACTCTTAAGTAATCTTAATTCCAACCCCAACTCTAAATACTTCAGTAATGTATGGCCATGCTAGTATTTCTCAGTCATCAGCAAAAGATTTAATTATTTTGTTTAAGAAAGGTAATAATCTAAAATGATTAAAGTAAATGTTAATACTTAAAACATACTTTAATTAAAAGTTTTGTTGAAATAGTCCATTCATAGGTATTCATTCAAATAAGAGTCTATGTGTCAGGTATAGAAAATTAAAAGCAAGAGAAAGAAGGTTTCCACCCTAATAATAAGGATTGGACAGTAGTGAATAAATAAAACAGGATGACTAATGGTTCTTAAATTCTATGAAAGGATTAATCATAATAATAGATAAAAGTTCTTTAGATGATCATTGAAAGCCATCTTGAGAATAATCATTTGATCTGAGGTTTCATTTTATGAGAATGACCTAAATATGTGTAGAACTGGGAAATTATGGGAAAAGAAAAGAAAATACAAAGCTTAGGAGGTCCAGATGAATTTGGTGGTTTTGGGGACTGTTAAGGAATCCAGTAGAAGTATTGGATAAAATTGTATGATATGGGATTGAAGAGTCAGGATTACTCAGAACCTTGTAGACTCTGGTAAAAAGTTAGGGTTTTATTCAAAGCCAGAAAGAAGCTACTGAAGATAACTTGTTAAGTAAAAGACTTACATGATTATTTTCTTTGAAAGTGAAACAAACAAACAAAAAACCTCATTCTGGCGTCTGTGAAGACTGAATGTAGGGAAGCAGGTATAGAAGTAGGTTACAAGGCTTCTACCCTTATTAGTTGCAGCAGTTCCAGTAAGAAATAGCAGGGACTTGGGGGAGGTGAGGTGGGCCGTGGCAACAGTGGAAATGGAAAAGAAAGTACATGAGATATTTTAGAAGTAGAACAGACAGTGCTAGTAATGGTCTTGATTTGAATATCTGATTCAATGCTTAGATAAGAAGACTTGGGCAATAAAGGTTAGAAGAGAAAAATCACCTTGTTTTGTACCTAGTAAGTTTTAAACGCTTGTTAGACATTCAGGTAGAGATGGCAAATAGGTAGCTAATAAATGATTAGAGTATAGGGGAGAAGCCTGATAAAGTAATCTGTTCTAATCCTTTGCAGATAATAGTTGGGGTGTTTGCTATGCTAATCCTTTAAGCAGCTATACACAATGCTATGTATGATAATTAATTTTGAAATTTGTAACTCATCAGTCATAGGACTAAATTTTTTAAGAAAAATGTCATTTTTATTTATAAGTGTTAAGTATAATAAATAATCTTACTACTTCCCTATTATTGCTTTCTTTTTAAGAGGAAGGAAGGCTGGCAAGAATGAAGGCAGGCAGGCAGGAAGAGAGAAGAGGAAGACACATTCTATTTAGTTGTTCTTCATTGTTCCCTCCAGTTCCAAGCTATGAACCTGGGTGACTGGGCTATATGTGGACTAGTCCCCAGGCAGGGCTTAATTCCTGAGTCATCAATCACCTGACCTAGACAATAGGTATTACTTCCATTTATTCATTCCATGCATCCCAGGGCTCTGATGTTTTATAAGAAATTAAGAGGATCAGTGCTATTAATATATGGTACTTGGTAATGCTTTTCTGCTGAAGAATTGATTTGAACTTTGACTGTCTTTTCAAGCCAGAGATGATGTTGTTATAAATGAAAATTATATTTGTTTCTCTGGGTTTATAAAATTTAAGAATTTTTAGACTACGGTAGTTTCACGGAAGGTCTTAATTTAAAAATTCTATCTGCCAAATCTAACATTAAAAGTATATCCTGGTCCTACCCTTGTGACTCAGGCAGCTGAGCCACTGGTGTGCCAACCACATTATAGCCAGGGACTCAGATTCAGGACCTGGGGCCAGAATGGAAAACCAGAAATGACCAACTAAATAAATAAAGATTTTTCTTCTTTCTCTTCCTTCTTTATTTCCTTAAATGCTTCTTTCTCCTCTTTTTTTCTTTTCTCTCTTTAAAAAAAAGGTAGATTCCAGTGTGCCTAGTAGCTCAGGTTCTCAGTTGGTGGCTGAGGCATAGACCTCGAAAAGCCCAAGAACCTGAGTTTGAAACTTTGGGCTGGACCAGGGAAAACAACCAAAAATAAAAAAAGGAAATAAAGGTGCTTCCCCCTTCTCTTCCTTCCTTAAAAAAAAATGCTTCTTGGCATGTTCTGGTAGAGTAGCCATTAGGTACAGCATCTCCTGGCAAGCACAGTCCATATACATCCCAAGGACCAAGTTTGCATCCTGAGGCTGAGGTGCGAAACAACCAAGAGGAACAACTAAATAAAATAGATAAAAAATACTTCCTCCTCCTCTCTTCCTGCCTGCGACTTCTATTTAAAAAGAAGAAAAAACCTTCTTCCTCTTCTTTCCTTCTCTTAAAAAAAATGGTAAATTCTGGAGACTAGGGAGAATATCATGTTTATGCTTGTTTGCTAGTGGTGCTTTTTTTCTAGTTTTCTTTGTTAATTTGTTTATATAATTTACCTCAGTCTTTTTTCTCCAATAGGTGGTGTTACTATATTTGTGGCCTTATATGATTATGAAGCTAGAACTACAGAAGACCTTTCATTTAAGAAGGGTGAAAGATTTCAAATAATTAACAATACGTAAGTGGCTATTGTATGAAGGAGAAATATTGACAGAATTCCAATCTTTACACTGAAACCTTTGAACTTAGTCGGTTATTCAGAGACAGGAGTGGTGGGGCATGGGCAAAGCATTTGGTTTTTTTCCACATGTGGTATACTACTACAGCTGTTGCCAGAAGTTACTGCTTCTACAAATTGTGCTTCTGTGGTCTTGCCATTAGCAGTTTGGGATTTAAGAGTGAGACTGAAGAAGTGTATACAAGTAAATACATTACTTAAATCTTTAAAACAAATTTTAAAAGAAAATTCTAAATTCATATTTAAGTACCATGATTTAAATGATTTAAATATTTTTTCTCTTATAAAACCAGCAACCAAGCAACGACAAAAATCAAAAGGAAAAGGCTAGGAACCTCTGCAGTTCAAAACTGACCAAATTAAATTAATCTTCCCTTATGTAACTGTTAGAGACTTTTGGTCATTTTGTGGCCCACCATAGAAAATTCTATTCTTGTTAGGGAAAATAGATCCAATAATATTTTGAGCAGGTATAGTAACTACTTTGTAACTTGTCAGAAGTAGCTTTGTAACTTCTCTTTGCTTCTTGTATTTCTTTTCATTCTTGTTCCTATTAATACTGTTCCAGAACATAAAATATGACCATGTCGCTCAGCTTTAAAACCCTTCAGTAGCTACCAGTTGTTGTCAAAACAACTGGAAAACAATAGGTATTATTAATTGAATTTCTTCCTTTTTGTCACTCCACCCCCCCAGCCATACTGAATTACTTGGAATTTTCTGAATGCACTAGAGTTTCTCACCTTCCCAAGTCATCACACATATGATTTTTTTTTGTGGAATGTAAACATCTTGTCTCACCACTTTTCCATTTCCTTTATCTGACCAACTACTCTGTCTTCAAAATGTGTATTCCTTTGTTCTTTCTCAAGAAAGTCCTTCTTGATGTGCTTCTTTCCTCCGTGACCCAATCCCTACCTCCTGATGGTTGAATTTCTCTTGAACATGTTCACATAGCATCCTGTGCAAACCTCAGTCATAGCTACCATCACAGTTTTAAATTCTAATTTATCACCTGCTTTTCATTCTTTTAGACCCGTGGTTCTCAACCTGAAACAAAAACTACCCTGGGCACATTTGGTGCAGAGTCTAAAAGACAGTTTTTGTTATTACAGTCAGGAACTGCTGTAGTCTTTTAGTGTCTAGAGGCCAGGGATATTGTTGAATATCTTACAGTGTACAGTATACCTCCCCCCCAAACAAATAATTATCCAGCCCCAAGTGTCACAGTTGAGACACTTAACCAAGGTTGAGATAAGGAATACTGCTCTAGACTGAACGTTAATGAAGGTGAGGACTGCCTTGTTACCTGTTTCTTGTCATATGGTCTGTCACTAGAAAGGTATTCAGTCAGTGTTTGAACAAATCAATAGATGGTTATTGAATCAAATGCATAGTTTTCAGTTTGTATATCTTAAAGTACTTAATATATACTAGGAAACTACAACCAACCAAGTATTTGAGTTTGTAAATATTTAAATTGTGAAAAGATTTTTAATTTCATTCTCTAGAGAGCAAGTTCACCTGAAGCATTTATTAAAGTTCAGTTTAGACAAAATATTTTCAGTGTTTATCTCTGTTAACGCAAAATATGCACTTAATTTTTAGTACTAGAACCACATGTACCTTCCTCATGAGAGACTGATAGCATTCACTCCTTTCACAGTAATTTGAATAGTCAAGGCTTATTTATTACAAAATCCATGTATAGTTCTCATGTCCTGAACTGATTTTACTCTTATATGGATATTTATGGATAACATTCTTTTAAATGAAACTTTATTTCATAAATTAAAGCTTATTATTATTAGTGTCACAAATATTTTGACTATAGAAGTTCTAGGAGTTGTATTTCCTAACTTTTTTCCTAAAATGACTGAAAAGGAGCATTATAATTTCATGTACTATTAAAGAGAAAAACCTTTGACAATGAAAAGATAATAAATTACGGACAACATGCTACATTATAAATGAACCTTGGAAAATTTATACTAAAGTGAAAGAAACCAGTCTAAAGATCCACATATTATTGTATGATTCCATTTATATGACATGCTAGCAGTAGATTTCTCCATAGAAACAGAAAGCAAGTTAATGGTTGACAGGGGTTGAAGGTTGATGGGAAAGGGGTCTGGAAGTGACTCTTAATGAGTAGGGGTCTCTTTGGGGTAATAAAAATGTTCTAAAATCAATTGTGGTAATGGTCACTCAGTTTTGAAGTTAAATTCATAAAATTGCACATCTTAAATGGGGGGATTTTATGGCATATAAAATATTTCTCAATAAAGAAAACATTCAATGAATGAATGAATGAATTCAGCGATTTGAACAATTTATTTCCCAAATTGTTTTATACAGTATAGTTGTCCTATTTTGAAAGAGTTAAATTAAAAAGGATGTCTTTTAAGTAAAATTAAAATGTAGTTTTTGAGAGGGGGTTTGGAATAGAAAATGCATTTGTGCTTTTGCTTCGTCTTTCCCTTAGCTCATGTAACTAATGATTAAAATATATTCTTTGGATTTGATTCTTGATCAAATGAATGCATACATAAAAATGGAATAATACCTCATGTCTCGTGCATGACAGCAGTGCAATAGATGGTGTCGAGCATTGTTCACCTTGTGGTAATTGTTGTTTTATGTGTTGCTGCAGGGAAGGAGACTGGTGGGAAGCAAGATCAATTGCTACAGGAAAGAATGGCTATATCCCTAGCAATTATGTGGCCCCTGCAGATTCCATTCAGGCAGAAGAGTATGGCGCAACTTCATATTTTATTAATTATTTTGATTTTTTAAATGTTTTAATGCATATTCTACTTAACCATAACTTTACACATACACAATTATATACCAGTCTTAATATAGCTAATGTATCATATTAAAAGATGTTATTTGAAAATTAATAATTAATGTTATAGTGTTCACTTACAGTAGGATCATAAATGAATCTGCATTAATAATATTGCATTATGCCTAGTTGCTAGCCTTTATCTTTTTAAAACTACATTAACCCATTTCACATTTCTTTAGCTTTTCTCACTTTAAAAATTTATCCCCATGGTGTGCCCTGGTGGAGTAATGGTTAGGTCAGTTGCCTCCAAAGGAGCAGAGGCCACATACCCTTGGGTACCAGTCCTGGTCTGGTAGTAACAACCAGTGTGAACAACTAAATATAAGTAAAATAAAATGCTTCTTCCTCCTCTCTTCCTGCCTGCCTGACTCCTCTTCCTTATTCCTGCCTGAACCTTTTCTTTAAAAAAATGTTTTATCTTCAGTTAAAAATATTGTATCAGTGTTGATTTCTTGATTTAGTGCTTGTCCTGTGCTAAAGTAGAAAAGTACCTTGTCTTTTAGAAAATATATACTGAAGTGTTAGGGATAGTGATTCTGCATATTTGCAACTTATTCTCAATCAGTTTAGAAAAAAAATGTACACAAAGGGAAAAAGAGAATATGAAAGCAAAATGTTTAACAATTGGGAAGCTTGGGTAGAAGATATATAGGAGTCCTATGTACTGGTCTTGCAAATTTTAAAAACGTTGACCTTCAATGACATATTTTAGCTCAAATCAGGTCAGGTTTATCTGGGATCCATAAATGCTGTTTCATTGTCCTGTCACAACACTTTCCACAGTGCCTTGCACATAGTAGGTGCTCTCTATTAATATTTGTTTACTTTCGTTAATGATATGTAAATTGTCTCCATAACTCTGTTCTGCTTTGACTCTTACTTTGTTGTTTTGTTCTTTTGTCTGTCTTCTCCATTATTCTGTGAGCTTCTCCATGACAGACTGTCATTTTTTCTCTTTTCTTTTTTTTTTAAAGGAAATATGCAGGCAGAAATGAAGGTGAATATTCAGGCAGGAGAAAGAGAGAGGAGGAAGAAACACTTTATTTTTCATTTAATTCACACTGGTGGTTCCCCCAGGGCCTAGGACTCGAACTGAAAACTATGTGGCAAGCGATCTTTTGAACTAACTCCACCAGGGTGCAACAAGGCTGTCATTTTTATTCACAAAGCTATATTAAATTAAATCCACACAAATTTTAGAGTTCTTGGTAATTTGAATACTGTTTGCTTACATTTGATTGAATACAAATGATAGCACTGTTGCCACAGAACCGTTTCCATTTTTCATACTGTAGATTTAGTATTTCCATCTGTCACTGAAAGATTTTGTCATCTCTGCCTTTCCTTCTCAATTTACTGTTTCTGTGACTGCCAGATAGAGTTGAGACCTGTTGAAATGGCAATACATGGAAATACTATGACAGAGTATATATTCTGATAGTAACTATTTATAATATCCCTAGTTCTTAAATGAACATCCTTCATTAGATTTTACTATATTTTTAAAGCTAAATTTTGTGGCTGGTCTTTGGCACCCTGCCTATCTCACTTCACTCTTACTACTACTTAGTGTATCGGCCTGCCCTGGTGGCTCAAGAATTAAGTCTGTGTCTTCGACATAGTTTACCTGCAGCTCAAAGAAGGACCTGGGTGGGGGTGTAGCGGAACAAGCGGAATGAACACCTAAATAAATAGAAAATTAAAAAATGCTTTTTCCTCCTCTCTTTCTGCCTGCCAACTTACCTTTGTTCCTGCCTACTTCCATACTCTACCAAAAAAAAAAAAAAGGTGATTTTTCTCATTCGTAAACTTTCCTAGCTCAAGACACTTTTTTTTTCCAGATGGTATTTTGGCAAAATGGGGAGAAAAGATGCTGAAAGATTACTTCTGAATCCTGGGAATCAACGAGGTATTTTCTTGGTAAGAGAGAGCGAAACTACAAAAGGTATGACCATTGTTATGTTAATATAAATATAAAATTTTTCTGGGCAGTAATTTTGACACATACCAAGTAAAAATATTCTTTCCCTCCCTCCAGGTGCTTTTTCCCTCTCCATTCGTGACTGGGATGAATTAAGGGGTGACAATGTGAAACACTACAAAATTAGGAAACTTGACAATGGTGGATACTACATCACAACTAGAGCACAATTTGAAACTCTACAGAAATTAGTAAAACACTACACAGGTATGTGGATATTTCAAAGGTGACAAGTGCTTCCTTATATACTATTTTGTGAAGACATAATCCATGTTTTCACATCTTGAGGTTTAGCATGCTACTCCCTGTACACTGTGTGCACAATAGATGTCTGTTTATTCTAGTTTGGAATGAGAAATAGGTAATTCTTACTACCTGGTTCTTGGATGATATGCTAAAGTCAGAATATTGTCATTGAGTCCTTATATCTTATTGGCATAGTGTTTATTTTGCCGAGTTTCATTTCATAATAACTACATGCCAAGATAGTGAAAATAAATAAAGCATAAAAGCAAATATTTTATTTAGGGGCATTTATTAAATAGGTAAAAATAAACACTTAAAATTAAAAATTATATCAGTTGTCCCTTTGGATTATCATTCTCTGCAGGGGCTATACCACATAAGACTCCCTAAACTTCCAATAAAATTTGATATAAAGATGCATTTTTCTTTTCCTGAAAAATTAATCTATAGCAACTGTAGACTCTTCTTTAGCCTTTCTAGGGTCTTAGAAAGGTATTCAGTATTACATGGAAATTTATTCTTCAGTGACAGCTGGCTGCAAATAGTATCAAGTTAGCCACTAATCAAGGTTGATCAAATGTATTAGCAAGCATCAGCATCAATCATAATTCACTGATTAGAATGTGAATTCATGTGGTTATTTGTTGAGAGTGGGAGGGAACACGTCTTATTTATAGTAAGAAAGATTGTATAAGCAGGATTCTATGCCTCTTATATTAGTTGTTAGAACAGTTAATTACCATTCTTTGGGAAGAAATAAAGCACAGTGGTCAAAAGCAAAACGTTGGTGATGGCCAGACATAGAGTTTGAATCCCATCTTAATTATTTATTGTGTGACCTAAAAAGAGGAAGTTCACTAAGTTTTCCAAGACTCATTTATAGTGTTGAGTTAGTTAATAACTAGAAAATAATAAACATTCAATAAATATCTTTTAAAATATAGTAACAATGTTTCACTTCCATGTACTGTTTTGCTTCTTAAATATAGCTTCCCCATTTTTAGTTTGTGATTTTAGAGTAAAACTGATAGAATTATATGTTTTTATTTTCTATAATTTCAAATTTTTAAAAACATTGACAACATTATATGTACCATAATATTTGTAAGTAACATTTCACAGTGCTGTTTATTCTTTTATCTAGAACATGCTGATGGTTTGTGCCATAAGTTAACAACTGTGTGTCCAACTGTGAAACCTCAGACACAAGGTCTAGCAAAAGATGCTTGGGAAATACCTCGAGAATCTTTGCGACTGGAAGTTAAACTAGGACAAGGATGTTTTGGTGAAGTATGGATGGGTAAGAACCCTGAACTTTTGTTTTTGTCTTGTTTTGTCATTTAGCTATAGGTTAAAATGCTACAGATATGTTGAAATACTTAAGGTAACTGCTGTTCATTGAAATTTGCTCTAAAACCTCATAAAATACAGGTTAAAATAGTAAATTGTGTTATGTCTCTAGGAACATGGAATGGAACCACAAAAGTAGCAATCAAAACACTAAAACCAGGTACAATGATGCCAGAAGCTTTTCTTCAAGAGGCTCAGATAATGAAAAAATTAAGACATGATAAACTTGTTCCACTATATGCTGTGGTTTCTGAAGAGCCAATTTACATTGTCACTGAGTTTATGTCAAAAGGTATGTGTATATTACTAGTAACTCTTGGCATGTTTATGTTGATAGTTTTTTAAAAAGCAAATATTTATTTTTAAGCATACTTTTTGTTGTGTAGAGTTTTCTAATTTATGATTATTGTGTAGATACTGAAAAGAAAATGTCACATTTTCTTTAATGGAATAGTGATTAGCTTCAGTAATTTCAAAGGATAATACAAAAGTTTAAAGGAAAATTAGGCAGGCTCAATTTACTTTGAAAGTAAATAGCTCATTCCATTTGACTAAAGGAAATAGAATAGCTAGGAAAGGGAAAAAGAAAAAAGTTATTTGTACAAATTGAATTAAAATAATAGAATCAGATACTTTAGTACTAAGGCAAAGAAATTACATGAGGTTAAGGAAATTAATTTTATTTCTTTTCAATATAAGCATAATCTTCATAATCAGGACTCCTAGAAATTTCTTTTTTCCACTGATATGAGCTGAAATCTCTCCTTTCTCCCAGCCCCTGACCTCAGGCTGGACTCTTCAGTAGCAGGGTTCTAAGGGCCCGGATAAAGGGAAGGGGAGGATTGTTGCTTTCTCTTTGTTAATGATGCTGTAGAAGAGGAGCCAGTAAAGTTATCAAATATACTGACAGGTCCACTTTTTACCCTCTTACATTTTTCTTCTTTTCTTTTTCTTTTTTTTTTTTTTTTTTTGCTTTCAATGAGGCACACATCCATAGTTAAAGGGCTGGTTATGTCATCCCTGTCCAGTAGTCCATTTTGGTCAGTGATGTGATTGCATCTCATAATGACAGGGCCAACTGCAAGCTATACATTTACTTTAGGAAATTTTTCCTCTCCAAAGGAACAGAAAAAACAAAAACTAAAAACTGATATATGCTTTAATTGATAGCCAAATCATACCTAAAACTCCAAAACATATGGCATTTTTGGGAGGAATTACTGCAAGCAACTGTCATATACCCATTCCATAATGCCTTGGATGAATTATAAAGGGAAGAGAGAAAAGGTACCAGAAGGAGTTTGAATCAAGATATTGATAGCAGTGCACCATGGTGAAGCCGCGATTAGGTTAATCATCTGTGAAGGAGCAAGCTGCATACCCCTGGGTTCGAGTCCCGGATCCAGGCGGAGGAAACAACCACATGAACAACTAAATAAAAACAGTGCTTCTTCCACATCTCTCTTCCTGCCTGCCTTCCTACTCACTTTGATTTCTGCCTGCACCTTTCCTTTAAACAACAAAAAAGATACTAATAGCATTAGTATGTAATGGAGATAAAGCTAATGGTACATTTAGCATTGGTCACTGACTTAAGAATTATGTAATTAGGGGAGAACATGGTGGAAGTCTATGTTGTCAAAATGCTGGTTATTTCTGAGTGGGATATTTAGAATAAAATAGATCACATTTATCTTTTCTTTTTTTTAAAGGAAAGAGATAGGCAGGAATGAAGGAATGAGTAAGCAGGCAGGCATGAAAAAGACAGGAGAAGCACACACTTCATTTATTCAGTTACTTATCATGGGTTGTTTTCCCAGCCCCAGGTCTTCAACCGGGAGCCTTGGGATGTATGTGGACTGTGCCTGGTTTCAACTGTATTGCCAGGTTCCTGCAATGTGTCCTTTCTAACTTTTTTTATTTTTATTGAGGTTTTAATTTTTCGAATTATGAAATAATACAAGTTTAGTTTATGCAGGTTCACTCCTCATTAAGTATATAATATACCACACCCACCACCAAATTACAAATAATCTCCTACCACTGTCCATTAGCTTCCACCTGCCATCCCTTCCCCCTCTGGTAACCTCAGTTCTTTTGTCCGTGAGCTGGTTTTTAGTTTGTCTTTTATTTGCTTTGTTTCTTTATATTCCATTTACGAATGAGCTCACATCTTTATTCACTCATCTGTCAATAATCATTTATGGAGTTTCTGATTCTTGGCTATTGTAGATAATACTGCAGTAGACATGGGGTGCATGTATCTCTGCAAATTAGTGTTTTTGTAATTTGGAGCTAAATACCCAGAAGTTGAATGACAGGATCATATGGAATTTTCATTCTCAGTTTTTTGAGACGTCTCCATACTTCTGTTATGGTTGTACCAATTTACACTCTTAACACCAGTTTGAAAGGGTTCCCTTTATTTCACATCCTTGCTAATATTTGTCATTTCCAATCTTTTAGATAATCATTGTTCTCACAGTTGTGAGGTGATATCTTATTGTTTTTATTTATATTTCTCTAATAACCAGAGAGAAGGGATATCTTTCCAAGTGCCTGTTGGCCATTTGTGTATCTTCTTTGGAAAATTGTCTATTCAGGTCTTCTGCCCATTTTTTGACTGTGGGTTATTTGTTTTTCTGTTGTTAAGTTTTATGGGTTCTTTAATTTTGGATATTAAGCCCTTGTCAGATGTGTGATGTGCAAATACTGTCTCCCAGTTAGTATGATATCTTTTCATTTTGATTATAATTTCTTTTGCTGTGCATAAGCTTTTTAGCTTGATGTAATCTGATTGTTTATTTTTGTTTTTGTTTCCCTTGCCACTGGAATTGAGTCCTCAAAGACTTCCTTAAGGCCAATGTCAGTAGAACATATTGCCTATGTATTTTATGGTTTCTGGTCTTACATTTAAGTCTCTAATCCCATTTTGTATTAATTTATGTGTATAGTGTTAGAAAGTTGTCTAGATTCGTTCTTTTGCATGTGGCTATTCAGTTTTTTCCAACACTGTTTATTGAAAGACTTTCCTTTCTCCATCATATAGTCTTGGCCCTTTGTTATAAATTGACTATATTTGTGTGAATTTATATTTGGTGATTCAGTTTTATTCCACTGTATATCTGTTTTTATTCCAGTACCATAAAGTCATCACTGTCACTTTTCAGTACTGTTAAAGATCTGGAAATGTGATATATCTCCACTTTTCTCCTTTTTTCTCATGATTGTGTTAGCTCTTCGGGGTCTTTTGTGATTCCATACAAATTTGAAATGTTTTTGTTTTATTTCCTTGAAAAATGCCAGTGGAATTTTGTTGAGGATTCCATTAAATCTGCATAGTGCTTTAGGTAAGATGGCTATTTTAACAATGTTAATTCTTCCCAACTATGAGCATGGAGTATCTTTCCATTTTTTTGTATCTTCCTCTTTTTCTTTTAGCAGCGTGTTGTAGTTTTCATTGTATAGGTCTTTTACCTCCTTTATTAAGTATTTCCAAGGTGTTTAATTCTTTTTGTTTCTACTGTAAATGGGATAGAATTCTTAATTTCTTTTATATCTCATTGATTGCATATAAAATCTAATAGATTTTTGTGTATTCGTAGCTAGCAACTTTACTATATTTATCCATTCTAATACTTTCTCAGTAGAGTTTTTAAGATTTTCTATGCATATTGTCATATCAACTGCAAAATTGATAGCTTCATCATTTCCAATTTGCATTCATTTCTTTCATGATTGCTCTGCCTAGGACCTCTGATATGATGTTGAATAGCAATGAGAGTGGACATCCTTGTCTCAGTTCCTGATCTTGGAAGAAACACTTAGTTTTTCACCTTAGAGTATGATGTTGACTGTGGGTTTATCATATATGGTCTTTGTTATGTTAAGGTATGTTACTTCTATCCCTATTTTTGTAAAACTTATTTTTAATCATAAGTGGGTGCTGAATCTTGTCAGGTACTTTCTTTTTATCTCTTGATATGATCATTGGAGTTTTTTCTTCCTTTTGTTAATGTGATATATCACATTAATAGATTTTCATATGTTGAACCATATTGCATCCCCAGGATAAATCCCACTTGGTCACGATGGATGATCCTTTTGATGTTTTACTGAATTTAGTTTGCTAATATTTTGTTGAGGATTTTTGCATCTCTATTCATTAGAGTTACTGGTCTTTAATTTTCATATTTGTGATGTTCTTGTCTGATTTTGGTATCAGTGTAATGTTGACCTCATAAAAAATGTTTTAAAGTGTTCCCTGTTTTTCAATTTTTTGGAAGAGTTTAAGAAGAACAGGTATTAATTCTTCTCTGAAGGTTTGGTAAAACTTGCTATTAGAGCTGTCTTGCCCCATGCTTTTATTTTGGTGATAATTTTTATCACGTTCAATTTCCTTGCTTGTGATAGGTGTATTTCAGGTTTTCCATTGTATCGTGATTCTTAAATTTGTCCATGTCATCTAGGTTGTCCAGTTTTTTGGCATATAATTATTCATAGTGTAGTCCCTTATGGTGCTTTATATTTCTGAGATATCTATCTTGTAATACTATTTCTGATTCTAATTACTAGAGTTTTCTGTCCTTTATTCTTAGTGAGAATAGTCAGTGGTTTATGAATTTTGCTTATTTTTTCAAAGAAACAACTTTTGGTTTCATGGACCTCCTGAATTGTCTTTTTGATTTCTGTTTTGTTTATTTCTGCTTGGAATTTTTATTTTCTTCCTTTAACTGACTTTTGACTTTAATTGTTCCTTTTTTTTCTAGTTGCTTTAGATATGTTTATTTGTGATTTTTCTTTTTCTTGAGATAGGCCTGGATTGCTCTGAAACACCTTATCAGTACAGATTTTGCTGAACCCATAAATCCTGATAGCTCATTTCTTCATTCTTATTCGTCTTCAAGTACTTTTTTATTTCTCCTTCATTTTCTCTTTTACCCAAAAGTCACTCAGAAGCATGGTGTTTAGCCTGGAATTTTTCAGTTTTCTTTCTGTGGTTTACTTTTCACTTATGCCATTGTGGTCAGAGAAGATACTGGTATGGTTTCAATCTTCACTTTTTTTTTTTTTTTTTTTTTTTTTTTTTTTTTTTTTTTTTTTTTTTTTTTTTTTTTTTTTTTTTTTTTTTTTTTTTTTTTTTTTTTTTTTTTTTTTGACATTTGTTTCCCAAATATAATCTGATTTTGAGAATGTTCCATGAGCGCTTGAGAAGCATGTGGATTCTTCATTTGTGGATGAAGTGTTCTGTAAATGTCTATTAAACACATCTGTTCTAAACTTACCATTTAAGTCTGTTGTTTCCCTGTTAGTTTTCTGCCCAGTTCATCTGTCCGTTGTTGTAAGTGGAGTGTTGAAGTTTCCTACTTCCATTGTGTTGCTGTCAGAATCTCTCTTTAGTTCTGTTAGTAATCACTTCATGTATTTTGATGCGCCCTCCTTTGGTGCATGTATATTAATAAAGGTTATTTATTTTGCTGAATTTGCTGAATTCACACTTTAATCATTATGCATTTATCTTTTGTTACCTTCTTTAGTTAGAAGTCTATTTTATTCACTAAGTATGGCTGTCTCTGGATTTTTTAGGTTATCATTTGATTGTAGGATGGTCTTCTTACCTTTGACTTTGAGCCTCTGCTTATCTTTAGCACTTAGATGAGTTTTCTGTAGGCAGCTTAAAGTTGAGTTAAGGTTTTAATCCATTGGGTCTCTCATTGCCTTTTGATTGGGGAGTTCAGTCTATTGCTGGGGCATTTTGGGGTTGATGACGACACAATTCAAGAAAGAATTCTTAAGATGTTAAGAAATGCAATTCATAGATTTATTAGAGAAAGAAAGCAAAAGCACAAGATAGAGTTCTCTGGGCAGAGAGCGCTGCACTGATTGCTATGAGATTACTAAATTTACACCCCTCTTTTAGCCCAAGGAGTGGCCATTGATAAGAAGGGAGTGCTTTTAATCATCAAAGACCATCTCTGGGGCTGTTCCTGGTGCTATAAGAACAGAACTTACTGAGAGATTTCTCAGTCAAGTCCTAAAAGTCTCTGTAACCAAAGGAGCTCTGTGCTCTTGTGTTCTGTCCTGTGTGCTGATTTTGAAAGCTTGCAGAAATGCTGAGGAGTGGTAGATATCCTATCCAAATTTTTCCCTAATATATCCATTAAATTTAGGGTCATTATTGATATGTAGTTGTTTATTGCTGGTTTACTATTTTCTGGGTATTGTTGCAGATTCTACCATTGTTCTCTTATTCTCTGATATGCTTTGAAAAAAGTTATGTTGTATTTGATTTCCCTTCTTTGTTTTTTTTTTAGTTGATTTTATTGAAGGGATATTGCATTTTACATTAATTGGGTATACAAAATAGCAAATTTATATCTGTATATAATACAGTAAATTTACCACTTAATTATTTTTTCCTTTACTATGTAATTTCCCTTTTAACTGTCTTCTTTGTTTTTATGTGGATTTGTGTTTTCAGATTATGCTGCAGTTTATATAATTTTCTCTGCTTATAACCCATTTCTTAACTTGAAAGCAAGCCAGTCTCAGGTTCATTCTAATAGTCACTAGTCTACTATCCTCCTCCCCACATTATATATTTTTTATGTCTCACTACTTCTAGGTGGGGTTTCTTTTCATATTATGGAAATTCCATTGGTATTTCTTGTGAGGCTAGTTTAGTTGTGACAAGTCACTTAACTTCCGTTGGTCTGTAAAACTGTCTTCAGTTCTGAGTGATAATCTAGCAGAGTAGAATATTCTTAGTTGGAAGTCCTTTCCTTTCAGCACTTTGAATATATGATGCCATTCTCTCTGACATGTAAGGTTTCCACTGAGAAATCCACTGAATGTCTTACGAGAGCTCTCTTGTATATAACTCATTTTTCTCTAGCTGCTTTTAAGATTTTATCTTACACTTTTGTCATTTTAACGACAATGTGTCATAGTGTGTCTTTTCTTTGGGTTTCTGTTGTTGGAACTTTTTTAGCTTCCCGGATCTGGATATCTGTTTTCTATCTCAGGTCAGGGAAATTCTCAGCTATTATTTCTTCTATTAAAGTTTCTGCCCCCTTCTTTTTCTCTTTTGGGCCCCTTTTCCTTCTTGGGCCTCAGTGATAGAAATGTTGTTCTTCTTGATGTTACCCTGTAATTCTCATTTCTTTTCATTCTTCTTTCTCTTTGCTGACCTGCTTGGATACATTCTACCACCCTATGTTCTAGCTCACTGATTTGATTGGAGATTTCTTCCAGTCTACTGTTGATCCCCCTCTTTTGTGTTGTTTAGCTTAGCTATTTATTTTGCTCATTGGTACCACAGCTTGTTTTTTAACTCCTGTTTTATCTTTGTTGTAGGTGTCTTTCTGTTCCTCCATTATTCTGATATCAGTGTGTATTGTGTAAACTCTTCCTTTAAAATCTTCATCAGGTAGTTCACTTAATTTTGTTGCATTCAGAATTTCCCTTTTTTGTGTTGGTTCATCATCTTTCATATATTTCTCTGTCCTCATTCTGTTTAGAACTCTTTTGAGTTTATTTCTGTGGATTAGGCTTCCCTGATGTATTGCCTTGTGTCAGGGTATCAAGTTGCAGAGTATAGTCCTTGGGTGTTGGCTTGGAATGCTGGGCTTTATTTTTTTGTGTCATCTCTGCACAAGTTTGAGTTGTTGAAACTCTAGAGCCAGCACTGTATTGAGGTCCAAGAGTCCAGTCTACAGAGTTGGAGTTGTGGTAAGAAATGCATGGATTTCCCCCAGACTCACAGAAATCAATACCAAGACACAGGGAGACCCAAGAAGTGCTGGCCAGGCCACAAGCAGGCTGCAGTCCCAACAGAGACCACTAGTGGAGTGAGTTGGGAACTAGTTGTAGCAAAGTGTACTACTGCCCTGTGGAAGTTTCAGTCATTTAGCAAGGCAGCTGCTTTAGCAGGGAGTTGTAAGCATTAAGCTCCAGGGTCAAGGGGTAATCAGGCAGCTCTAGCAAGTACCAAGAAAATATGCAGATTTGTTTAGCATTAGCCCCAGCTGGGTGTGAAATTGCTGTTTCTGTGGAGCCTCTCTGATGATAATCCCTGAGAAAGCTGGAGAATGGAATTCTTTCTGCCTGGAATCACTAATCTGTCTGTCCTGGGACTAGAAATCTCTCTCCAGCAGCTCAGAGTAGTACATCTGCAGGCACAAACTGTCCAACAACTGATGGCAGAAGGGGTAGAGTGTTTCACCTTAGGTTTTCATAAAATGGCAGCCTCCAGTGTCCAACCACTCTGAAAAGGGGTCTCAGGAGAGGACACCCAGTCTCACATAGGCTCACCAAGAGACTGTCTCCTTTCCACCCCAGCTGAGGTTTGTGGTTAAACAAATGAAAGTCCCCAGTCTGCGTCTGTCCCATGTTCTTGACTCTACCCAGAGGACTACTGGTCTCCAAAGAAAAGCCCCTTCATCTTCCAGACCAGGTCGTATGTGCTCATGGGCTCCCATGAGGGGGCATACCCTTCTGCTTCAAATTTATTGTCCAGTGTGTTCCACAAAACCCCTTTTCTGATCATCTGGTCTTCATCCCATCAATTTGTTTGTGTTATTGGAATTTGGTTTCCCTATTTTTTGACCAGTTCATCAGGTGTACTCCTTAGATCATACTTAAGTGTTAGAAGCCTTCCATGAAAACCCACTCTCATGAGCATTACATCGTCCGAAATCTTTACAATCAAACTACTCTAAAATTTAACAACTAAGGGATGATCTGGTGGAGTAGCGGTTAGGTCAGTCACCTCTTAAGATGCGCAGCCCACATATCCCTGGGTTCAAGTCCTGGGTCTGAGGGTAAACAACCAGTGTGAATAACTGAATAAAAATTAAATGAAGGTGCTTCTTGCTCCTTTCTCTGCCTGCCTGCCTGCCTGCTCACCTCCATTTCTGCCTATACCTTTCCTAAAAAAAAAAAAAAGAAAGAAATTAATAACCAAAATGTATCAAATGCTTCTAATATATAAAGCATTTTACTAGTTATTATATTGTATCAAAAGAAATAAACCTACCCAAATTACTTTAAATGAATTTGGAGAGAAAAGATCCAACCTTCCGATGAGTTAATTTTCATTATAAAAGTAAATAACAGGCCACTACAAATAAACAAGCTGCAGACCAAGACATAATGAGTTTCTTACAGTTTGACAATTCAGTAAGTATTATAATAGAATTGAGGAGGAGCTGACACAGGCTGGGAAAAAAAATGAGAAGAAATTAGTGGAAAATTCAAATCTTGAACTGCCTTTTAAGATTATAAAGGATCTGGATGGGTAAAAGGAAGGGTATGGGTATGACTGCACATCTAAATGGATATGAAGAATAAAACCATGAATAGTGGAAAGTACAGAAGGTAACTAGTTGGAAATAGGGTGGAGGGTTATAGGACAAATTTATATACTGCTTTGAATTCATTTCGCTGTTATTTATTAAGTACCTACTCTCTGCCAGAGTTATGAAGCAACTTCAGAGGGTCCATGAACTAATTCTGAAGTTGTATCAGTTTTTGCTTACTTCTGTATGTTCTTCTGGAAAGAGAGTCCATAGTTTTCATCAGATTCTCAAAATAACCATGAATCAAACAAAGGTTGAAGACCTAGGTTAACATGATCCCAAGTGCTTTATGATAATGTGATACAAGAAACATTGGAAAGAGTGTGGTATTTGTTGTAATTAAGATCACAAAAAGGAATTGTCACAATGACACAAATTCTAATCCTGAATGTCTGTGCTCTGCATGCAGCTTTTGTGCTGTACTAATTTAATTACTATCTATTGTTATACTGAATGATATTTTCTTCTTGTATTTATCATGGAACCTTATCTAAGATATAAGATAAATGATTCTAAATCCTGAAACAAAGAACTAGATCGTCTGCTTGTTACATATTTTGCATCAGTCTCTTTTGCAAGCTAAGAAAAATAAACATCCTTTCCTCTGTTTAAGAATACTTTCTTTACCTGCATCAATGGTCCTGCTTACATTTTAAAAAGAAAACTCTCCCTTGTTCACAACATCTGCTTTTCAATCTTTTTGCTTTCCTTCATAGTCAAGATCTTTTTAAAGAACAGATGATATTCTGTCTGTACTTCCTAACCAGCCATTTACTCATTTTTTAAAACTATTCAAATTCATTTAATATCAACAGTATTTAGAGGAATTTTTTGTATTACACAGTTTTACAGACATACTTTTTCCCTTGTTTCAGAGCTTTCTACTAAGGAAACAAACATTAAGGCTTGGATCAAATCCTTGTTTTTCACCCCTCCTTGCACCCATTCCACTTAAGAAGGACTGTTTCATTGAACTGCCTGTGCTGTTTCGTGCAGTTTCGTGCTGCTGCCGTGCTCTTCCTGGACGTCCCTGTTTGCCTCCATTCTTCCTTTGAGATGCCTTTCTCAGTGAATCCTTTGTCTTCTCCACAGAACCATATTCATTGCATCTCCAATGTAGTTTTACAGTAATTTTAGTAACATCTATTATATAGTATTGTTTGCATATATTACTTCTGCAGTTTCTAGATCTATATATTATACTTTCATACTAGATCAAGATCTTTTCAAGGGCCAGGACCATGAGTTGTTTATCTTTTTATCTTCTGCACCTTTTACAGTGCCTCACATGTAGACCCTCAAGACATATTCAGATGAGCATTTAAGTGTACCAACACAGTAGCATGTTCCCCCTGCAGTAGAAATGCCAGAAGAAATATATTCTCTGACTTTGAATTTAGGTAAATGAAGAAAGTAGGTCATGACATTCCCTTTATAATCCTCTCAACATGAAAGTTCTTTATTTTGTTTCAGAACGGTGGGAGATGGGGAGTTTAAAGGAAAGGTGCATGCAGGAATGAGGGTGACAGAGGCAGGCGTGCAGGAAGAGAAAGAAGGACAAACATCTTACTTTATTTAGTTGTTCATCTTGGTTGTTTCCCCTGGCCTGGGATGAGAACCCAAAACCTTGGGATGTGTGTGGACTGTGCCCAACTGCTACTTCACCAAGACATTCCTTGAAAAACATTTAAACTTGCAGTAAAGTTGAAAATATCCACATGTATTTCAGCCTCATTTTCCAGTCATAGGCTATATGATATGTACTTATCAGTATTTTGAAAATATAAGAATCTTTTCCTAAACCATTTGAGTGCATTGCTCCCTCTGCGTTTAAATACTTGACTTTATCTCCTGAAGACAAGAACATAGTCTTATATAACAAAAGTACAATGATAAAATTTAGGAAAGGTAACATGGATACAGTTTTATTATTTGAAAATCAGTCCCTATTCCGATTTCACCAGACTTCTCTAAGTATAGCAGTTTTTCTCCAGATGGGGTATCTGCTTCATGGTCATGAATTAGCTTTATATGTCATTTCTGTCTAGTCTTTAATCTAGAATACTCCCTCAGCCTTTCTTGTCTTTTAAAATATTATTTTTGAGGAGAACAGTAGAATTATTTTCTAAGATGTGTCTTAATTCAGGTTCGTTTGATAACTTTCTCTTGATTAAATTCAGGTGCATCGTAAGTTTTTAACCAAGAATAAAAGAATAGCAACTAGACTTTTTCTTTCTAGCTTTTCTCTGTTATTCATTGCACTTTCTAGTCCAGTGTCTTCTGATAAAATTGAGAGGTTTGTTTGATTTCTCTTGATGGCTTAAACTCACTTGACCACGGAGTGTTTTATCCCTCCTTAAGCTAAGATAGTCCCAGTTGTAGGAGCTCTTAATTCAGTTTGACTTGAAATATGTATAAGTATCTGATACTACTCTTGAATCAAAACTGGACTGCTTATCTTGATCAAAGTAAGAAAAGGATGCATATAATATCAGAATAAAAAAAACCTATTTTGTATTGTGAGGTGATTTGTTTGGAGGTGGGGATATTTTTGTTTTAATTTAAGATTTGCTTATTTTTCATGAATGTCTTGTTGTCTCTTACAGGGAGTTTATTAGATTTCCTGAAGGAGGGAGATGGAAAGTATCTGAAGCTCCCACAGTTGGTTGATATGGCAGCTCAGGTACTTGTATTTTCATACATCTTCAATTTGAATTGAAAGAGTCCATTAAAATCATTAGTAGAGTGCCATTGTTTAATATAGTGAAATCATGAATTTTAAAATTGAAAGAAACATTCAAAATAATCTATTCTAATCCCTTTATGCTATAGATAATGTAGTATCTGAAGATCAGAGACATCTAAAATTCATATAGCTTATTAGTGTTAGAACCAAGGAGGTAAATCTCAGTGTAGTGCTCTTCTTTATCATGTGGCCTTTCAGAAATATACATCCACAAATATAAAACTGTGTATATACATACAGTTTAACAGGCCTTTTTTGGGGTTTATTTTTTTTTTTATTTTTTTTTTTAAGGAAAGGTGCCTAGGAATGAAGGTGAGCAGGCAGGCAGGCAGGCAGGCTGGAGGAGAGGGGAAGAAGAAGCATTTATTTATTTTATTTAGTTGTTTCTCCCAACCCTGGATCTCAAACCCAGGTCTTTGGGATGTATGTGGACTTAACTGCTAAACCACAAGGGCATGCCTCCACAGTTAAATTTTAAGACAGTTGAATGATTGCTATTCCAAAGAAAATACTGGAAATATAAAGTATATGCTGAATTTTTCAAATATAGTCCAAAGTAAGAATAAAGATGGAAACAATACAGTTTAAAACTGGGTTATTTTTTCTCTGAATTTTTAAGTGAAAACTATTAAAAGTTTCTATGAAGATTTGTGGCTCGTGTTCAAGGATCCTTTATTGGCTTTTGTTAATATGTTGGTTCTAAGACTCCTCTCTCAGTAAGCATCCGAGTCTATGGAATTTCACAGTTTAGAAGAACTTTATACCAGGAAAGTGTACATATGAGACTTTAGCATATGCCAAGCCTAGTCTGTGCTCCTGAGATCAAGAATCTTAGATAATCCAAGGTCAGATTGGCAAATTATGTTTGTAAAGGGCCAGATAAATGTTTTAAGCTTTTGAGACTCCATACATCTTTATTGTTGTTTCTCCTACTCCCACTTCTGCTACCCCACCTCTGCCTTCTCCTCTCCTCCATTGTAATGTTTTCTATTTTTCCAATTATCTGCTAGACTATACCATTACCATCCTCTTCCTTCAAGATGTAAGACTTTTCAGTAATATGACTTAACATTAACCAAAATTGTTCTCTCCCTCCCTGCCTTTGTATCCTATGTCTCCCCCTATGCCCCAAGATTGCTGATGGTATGGCATATATTGAAAGAATGAACTATATTCACCGAGATCTTCGAGCTGCCAATATTCTTGTAGGAGAAAATCTTGTGTGCAAAATAGCAGATTTTGGTTTAGCAAGGTTAATTGAAGACAATGAATATACAGCAAGACAAGGTAAAATTACGTATTAATAAACGCCTATAACATTCAGCAGATTTTCTCATCTTTTTTTAATATACACAGGTTAAAGAATGAAAATAGCTCTAAGTCAGCTCAGAAGAGTCATAGAAACATTAGTTCATAAAATTATATGCAATACGTTAATATCATGGTTTTTTGATAATCATTCCCCCCAGGGAAGCACTTTACTATGTGTTCTTTGCATTGTAAATATAGCAAGCAGTATACTCCTCTTTAATACTTCTTTGGCATGCCAGCAAATAAGACACATTTTTAAATGCTTTTTATAACAAATTTCAGAACCATGTAGATTTTACTGCACTAGGACCAGAAAAGTATATTTGAAGCTAATGTAGTAATAAATATCATACTATTTTGCAAAGATTTTGGAAATAATGTGTACACCATGTTTACAATAATTCTTTATTATACATAAAATTGTGGTAAATAAGAATGGAGCTTATAGATATTAACATAGCTTGGTTTTTCTATTTATTGTGTGTAAACTCATTCAGTACATAATTCATGAATACATGTATATTCATTTGAACAGAGTATGGGTTTTTGATTCCCAATTCCATCTCTTATTATTTCAGAGATTCCAATCAAGGTATCTAACATTTTTGACTGAGTCTCAGCCTCTTTACTTACAAAGATTAGATGATAATACCTGCTTTTCAAGACTGTTACAAAGTTAAAGTAATGAATTCTTAGTGCATGGCATTACCTAATATAGTAAATGCTTAATATTTTTGGAGCTTGTATTTTAATAGAAATGTACACCTAAATATCAATAACTATAAAGCAAGATACTATATAATTAATATCAGAATAGTATATGGAAAAT
Source organism: Solenodon paradoxus (assembly GCA_004363575.1). Taxonomy (NCBI): domain Eukaryota; kingdom Metazoa; phylum Chordata; class Mammalia; order Eulipotyphla; family Solenodontidae; genus Solenodon; species Solenodon paradoxus. Next base: position 550,761 of record RJWH01000136.1, read on the forward strand.
ACTTGGGGAAAGCAGAAAGAACAGTGCAGACTTCACAAGAGGTAATGAGTTGAGAGCAGGACTTTGCAGATATAGTGTAACTTTGAAGGCAAAGACTTAATATGGCCTCACATAAATTGTCCATGCTGCATGAAACCTTCATTGATCTCCATACCTGCAAGAAAAGATACCTTTGCATTCAGTGTCTCCAACTCTGTAGTCTCATACTACTTTCACAAATACTTGAGACCTTCCAAGAGTTAGGTATGAGGGCACAGCTGTAAGGGGCCATGATTTCTGCTGTCAAGAAATTTACTGGTGTCAGAGGCCGGATTGTAAGCTGTTCCAATACAGTCTCATAACCTAATGTAAAGTTAGTGAAGGTGTATTTAGTACACATACCCCCCAACTTTTTTCAGCTATTATTTATCATCTTTTCATAAAATGAAGATCATTTTAATACTATACAAGTAGAAATACTGCACTTGATCTCAAAGTAAAGAACATACCTGTAAATTAATCATGTTAGTCTTGTGAAGTGATTCATGTATGTGACCCTTTTCCTTTTTTTTTTCATCAATCTGTAACTTTTGTCAGTGAGCACATTGGTACACAGACTACAGGAAACTGTTGCCTTAGGCCGCATATTCTTAACCATGGGTGATACTGACCGCAGGGGACATTTGCATTGTCTTGAGACATTTTGGTTGCTATAGCATACTACTAAACATCCTGCAGTGTTCAAGCTGGTCCCTCAAAATGCCCTAGCAGGCTGAGAACCCTGCTTTTAATGCAGTGCTTTCTTTAACCTCCCTGCTTTTATGCAGCTTCCTCCAATTAGACTATCTTCCTGTTCTATAATCTTTACCTATAAAAATTCTAGCCATTCTTTAAGGTTGAACATGGCTGCCAGTTTTTTCAATGAAACCTTTTGTGATTGTGCTAGTAAAATTGATCTTTTGTTTGTCTGAACATCTAAAGAACTAAATACAACACTGTATATCTAATATACAAAACACTTCAAATATGTAAGACACCTGTAACCTTATTTCTGCTGTAAGTATAAAAGCTTCACAAAGGCTTTGTTTTATGTTCCTTTTTAGCAATCTTTTGTACATAAAAAACATACACTAAACATTAATAAATTAGTAAATTAATACAGGCTTTTTAAAATGGTAGTATAATAAAAATTTGTATTCAGTAGGTAAAAGGTTATGGTCAAAGACCCCAGTAAAATATGCCCTCGTCAACCAACAGTTAGCTATAGCTACTAGGTGCTAGTCTTACTTAAAAATTATAAATCCCATATACCCACCTTTTAGTTACTTCTTAAGAGTTTCTGCCTCCGAGTGTCTTCTCAGGAAGAAATATTCTCTGAGTATCTTCTCAAGAAGAAATAATACAAATTTTAAATATTAAAGAATTTTTCCCCATGAATCAGTACTCTGAAGGAATTTTACACTGATGACACATACACTAGGTATAGTGACAAAAGACCAGCGGCCCCATTTATGCCATATTTACACAGATAAATTGTTAAAAACAATTTGCCTAAGCCGGGTTGTCAATACCGTTCTAGGTGCAAAATTTCCAATCAAATGGACAGCTCCGGAGGCTGCACTATATGGCCGATTTACAATAAAGTCAGATGTATGGTCATTTGGGATTTTACAGACAGAACTGGTAACAAAGGGCAGAGTGCCGTATCCAGGTAAGCTTGCATTTCATTAACTGTTACTCCATCACTGACTTTATTAGGAACATAAATATAAAGGGGGGAAAGGCCTTTATTTCTTTTCTCTTTGCATCCCTCTCTTCTTCCCTTTATTTTGGCATTGGATGGACAACCTATGAGTTGCAAAGTAGAGTAAGCACACAGGTGTGCCCCACACTTCACCTTAGCATTCTCCCTTAGAGCATTTACCCAGAGGGTCTTTATTTCTACTATTCTTTTCAATAATAAGTACATCTTAAATGTCCTGGGTCATCGTCCCCTGGCCCACTCCATGCCTACTTCCTAGTATTTGTGTCTGCCACCCTATGATAATGGTGAACTACTGATGGAGGGATAAAGGGTGGGAGTTAAAAGGAATACAAGAAAGGAGCTATATAAGAACTTGAAGAAGGTTCTTACCAGTATCATAACTTGTTTTTCCCATCTGGCTAATAAAGATCTCAGGCCACAAGTAGGAATGAACAAAAAGAAGTTTATTCTTTGGCCAGAGAGAGAGCAGAGAACACATCTTTAAAGCTCTAAACTCATGCTCCCCACTGCAGGTGCATGAAGACTAGGTTATATGCCTTTTGCACAGGAACGGCAGGAGGGAAGGAGCAGCATTTAGGGGCCGAGTGTTCCAGAACTAGGGATCATGCCTACTTTTGGTCTGCATTTTGTTTGAACTGGAGCTGTCTTGGCTCAAAGAGGTGGGGATTTAATGTGCTTTGTGACCCTTTCTCCTCTTCACCTTCATGTTGTCTAGCTAGTTCCCACAGTTCTCCAGGTGCACGTCCAGGGCTAGAATAGTGCAACCGCCATCATTTTCTAATGCAGGGTTGCGAATGCGTTGTCCTGTTAACTTCAGCAGCTGCGCAACTCCGCTAATTGCTAAATACAAGCACAGCTGAGCCATATGTTAGCTTTGAGTGAACCATTTTGAGGGAATGGCCAAGTATCAGGTGACAATATTAGATAAGGACATTACTTCAGAGACATGACTTGAACTTTAAAGTTTTAAAAATTACTATATTTGGCAAAACCAGGAATAGAACCCTGTCTTTTGAGCTCCTTTGAGAAAGTTCTTTCAGACACTATCTTGCTACTGTTTCTTATTTTATTAAGTTTGGTTATTAGTAACCATTTAACATCAGGAAGTATCAGTACTTCAGAGGAGCATCCTAATGGTCAAATAGGTAGGCTTTTAAAAGCAAGATGTTAGGCAGAATGTAAAAGTTAGACATGTTGAAACAGGTTAGCATTTTCTAAGCTCTTGATTCTTTGACATTAAAATTTACTTTATTTCACTAAATAATCACTTCAGGGCTCAGGAATTTATTCTGTTTCCTAGTGGTGTTTGATGTATTTTCTTTTAGAGAATTTAGGCAAGAATTTAGGTGAGTAGGCAAGTAGGCAGGAGGAGAGGAAGAAGAAGCACTTTATTTTTATTTAGTTATTCATCTTGGTTGTTGTCCCTGGTATAAACTCAGGTTCTTGGTATGTATGTGGACTGCCAGAGGCAGCAGACCTAACTGCTGCTCCTCCAGGGCATGCCATATGTCATTGTTTTTTGTTTGTTTGTTTATTAAAGGAAAGATGAAGGCAGACAGGAGGAAAGAGAGGAGGAAGATGCATTTTATTTTATCTAGTTGTTCATATTGGTTGTTGCTCACAGCCCTGAGTCCACTGGTGAACCTGGGTCCCTGGAATGTATGTAGATTTTGTGCTGGCTGGAGGTAGTGGACTTAACTTCTAAACCACCAGAGTGTACCTATCATTGAATTTTTTTAATTAATATTTATTGAGGTAACTTTTCAAAACCCATATTTGCAGGTTCCCCATTCCTCAGATACATAACAGCATACTCTGTCCACCACTTACATTACCAGAAGTTCTTTGCCACTGCCCATTGGACCCCACCACTGCTTGCCCCTACTGCCACCCTGATCCCTACTGGTGACCTTAGTTCTGTTGCTAATGTTTAAGGGTTGGTTTTTGTTTAGTCTGTTCCTTGGCTTTGATTCATTTCACATATGAGTGAGATCATCTGGTATTTTTCTTCTTCTTTCACTTAGCATAACCCCTTCTAGTTCCAACCATGTTATGTCATTGTTTTTTAATGTTTGAATCTTGCCTGTTAGGTATGGTAAACCGTGAAGTGCTGGAACAGGTGGAACGAGGATATAGGATGCCTTGCCCTCAGGGCTGTCCAGAATCCCTACATGATTTGATGAATCTTTGTTGGAAGAAGGACCCTGATGAAAGACCAACATTTGAATATATCCAGTCTTTCTTGGAAGACTACTTCACTGCTACGGAGCCACAGTACCAGCCAGGAGAAAACTTATAATCCATGTCACCTATTTTATATGCACAAATCTGCCAAAATGTAAAGAACTTGTATAGACTTCCTCACTTAACCTGCAGGAATCAAAAGAAGAAAATCTTCACTCTGCATGTTTTTAAATGGTAAACTGGAATTCCAGATATGGTTGCACAAAACCACTCCCCCTACCCCCCTGCCCAGGTGTTACGCTCTAAAAAAAGTACTAATAATGAATTTTCCAACTTATTTCAGGGTCCAAAGAAAGTATAGCTAAGATATGAATGACAGCGTGAGTGATAGCATGACAATGAAGAGCAACAAGGCAGTGTTTTTCACGTCCTTCCTTTTATTCTCCAAACTCAGAATTGTTGAGAGTAAATTATTTATCATTATAGACAAACTTGGAAATAAAAGTAATTATAATAAAATCTAAAATCAAAGAACTTCGTGGGACCAAACAATTCCATTCCAGTTTTTAAAAATTTCTTGCATTCACTGTTCTCCAAAGTGGTTTTTCTAAGTTGAATAGCTAATATAAAATCCTAAAATATGCCTCCTTTTGCATGGGAATGAGCCAGATTTTTAGAAACAAAAAGACACATAAACAGCATTTACAACTCGATTAAATGTTAGACCATTGCAGTGGAATTTGGAAGTATAATGCACTCTGTTAATACTCATACTCATGGAACTGGAAAGTAGAAGAAAATATTTGCATTTAAATCATTTTGTGAATAGCTCTGTTTAAAATAATGAAGATAACTAGAGACTGAGTTGATTTTTTATAAGGTTGCATTGAATTACTTTTTAAAAGGCAATATATAATTAAAATTGTACTACCCAAGGGGAAATCTTTTCATCTTTAGATAGCATGAAAAAGCAAGACCCAGCATTGAAATAGTTCTTTAAAACCACACAAACAAAGAAAACAGAGTGGTACTGTGAAATACTAATAGGAACTTATGATGATGGATGCCACAAATGGAAAGTATCACTAGATCAGGGACTTGAATGCACTTTTGCTCTTATTGAGTATAGAGTACTAGAGAGGAAAATGTATTTAAAAGAAGTATGAGAAAAGAAAATGTGCAAGTTTTACTGATAGAGGGATGGAGTGTTATGTTTAATGTTGATGTTATGGAGTAACAATGGCTTTGCTAGCACTCAGAGCTCCTCCTCACTTACCTATTTTCTGAGATTTTAAGAGTTACTAGGTATGACTGTTAAACTAATCTTTCTTAAATAGTAAATGAGTGTTTTAGCTTTAAAATAGCTGTTAAGACTTCCCACTAATTCCAGCAATGCAGCCTTTATGCAAGTATTTTTAGAACTCCAGTTTTCAAATCCATATTTGAATCTAGTCATTTTTTAAAGTTCTGCATTTGATGGTGGTCATTTTTTCCCTTTGAGAATTTAGTTGATTTCATGAGGAAAACTTACTCAGTATAAGTGGTGAAAAGAGGAGGAAGTTTTTGCCCATTTAAAGTGCAGAAGTGAAACATACAAAATAAGTTGGATTTAGATGATTAACAAAAAATTACAAAAGATGATTCGAATTACAGCAGTAATAGTTTGTGTCTAGCAAAGGAATTGAATCTGACAAAAGTCTAGTATTTTTTTAATATTCTTTTATAGTCACAGTTTCAATAGAGCAGTACATCAAGTTCCCCTTATTTAGAAACAGATTTTAATTACCATCACTTACCTGATTTAATCATTACATTTAAAATTCGTGCCATAGTATCTACGTTGAGATTCAAATTTAAAAATGACATATGGACTTCATGCAAGTTGGCAATATAGTCTGGTACTAAAATTGTGGTATCGTAATGTTGACATAACCTGCTTAGTATTGAATTTCTCTTCCTAAGAAGACTGCCATCCTCATTTACCCTTAATATCTATAACCTGTGACATCAGATTTTTAAAGGGCTTTATGTGAACTGTATTATAATTTTTATAATCATTTAAAAATGATGACAAAATTATATGTTTCTGTACTAATTCTGTTCAGAAAAGTAAACCAGGAAAAGATGGTATTCATTAGGTTTTTAACTGAATGGAATATTTCTTTATAATATCATTTGTATAGTAAGGAAAAAAACACTAATTTAATGTTTATTCAGTTTAGATGGTTATGTATTTTTAACTGCCAAGAAAAATAAACAACTTTGTACATTTGAAAATTTTTTTTTTCCAACAGCTTTTTCATCTTCAGTATCTTAATGTGGAACTTAATACCAAAAAACGAACTTGGCAAAAATGACCTTCTAGCACAAACATTTTTTAAATGAATAATGGTAGCCTAAATTTTAGTATTTTTGTAAGTATTATAGTGTTACTTTGTGGACAGTTGAATTAAAAATTCTCATTGAATTCATCCTTTTTTTAGCTACTATTCATACTTTTCTCATCAGCTTTTTATAAATTAATATTAAAGCAAATATATTCTGAATTTGTTCTTCCATTTGGGGAAAATAGTATTCAAAAGCATTCAACTCTTGAGCAGAGTTAAACCAGTTCTTTATTAAAAGTTACGACATTATTGAACTCATTCTATGTGGTTAGTTTTCCTTGTCAGGTAAGTGGCATTCTTTTTTTTTTTTTTTGGTAATTTTAATTATACCAGTAACTACAATAAATTTACAGATAAAGCTGTGATTTGCATGATGTTATTCAGAGAATCTCTATGAAGGCTATAAAACGGTTACCACAACTGACCATAAGGGTTTTAATTTTCTAAAAATGAAAAATATATGAGCCTAATTTCTGTGTGTGTCCTATACTTCTTTTACACATAAAATGAAAATAAAATTATACTGAAGTATGAATGCCCAATCAAATGCAATTATTTTCAATAAGGTATTAATTACCTTTTAGGATTATCTAAAATTATTAGCTTTGTTTTTCCCTAATGATTTCAAAAGATAATATTTAATCAATAAATATCATTTTATTAAACATTTTAATAAATGTTTTCCTAGTTTGCTGTTTACATTTTTCCTGTATTTTTTTGCATTTATATTGTACATTTGTATGTTGTCAAAACCCCTTTTTTATGCTTAAAAATCCTTTTCATCACATCCCAAGATTAAATATTCATCTCATCCATTATAGTTTGCTTCTTTATTATGTTTATTTCATTTATTTAGAAGTTATTTGGGTATAAAATGCAACTTTGAGAGTCCATCATGGTTTTTCCCCATATAGTTTATTTCCCTAGCAGTTTTATTGGCTAATTCATTCCCACCCCAGTTCGTTTGGATTCTTTTCTGTATTATTTCACACCATTGCATCCGCATTGTCCACTTAATATGCCTTTCTTCAGTCAACATAACACAATTACTAATCACGATATATATTTTAATATTTCAGAAGCAATTTGCCTTTTCTATCCCCCCTCCAAGTCTTGATATTCTGGCAAATTCGTTATCAAAGTTAGACTTTATTTTTCATATTCCAGAAAAATTCAAGTGAGATTTTAGTAAAGATTACTTTATACTTATAAATTAATTTGATCAGAATCAGCATTTTTCAAATCATTCTTCCCATCTCTTTTATGCAAATCTTCATTCATATCTCTTAAAGTTCTTCTCCAAAGATGGGAAGATGAGTCTCTTATGTGATTGTACTGCTCCAAAATTGACACACCAGTGTTGACCAGGTCCTCACTTTGTTATAAAGTAAACCAACATGCAGAGATGAGGAGCAGTGTGTACACCAATAGCTCCTATTTCCCTAATAGTGACACTTCCCCTGCCTTTTCTTTTCTCTTTTTTGTTTAAACACATCAAGTTGAGTTTCTGTCACTTGCAATCAGAGTTCTGATTAACATTCACATTGTCCATACAGAAAGAAATGCTTTTGATTAAAATAGCAGCATATGCCCTGGATCCGCTTTGTCCCTCCACAGCCACATTTCTGTTGGAAGGGTCTGTAGTCTCCTCAGTGGTTCCCTTGTTCTCTGAATTCGCATTGTTCAAGCAAATGAGCTCCAGCAGAAAATCAGAGGAAACCTGAGACATTGAGGTATTTATTCCTCTTGTTCCTCCCTGTGAGGTGGGCTGGCTATGTCCTTCAAGCAAAGTTTTTTTTCTGTATGGCCTTCTCTCTCCTTTCCGAGATGGTAGTTCCTTTCCCTTATTTTTTTCTACCTTAGGGAAGTTACACTAACCAGTTACTATATTAATTTTTGTGGTTCCCCTCTTCTGCCCTTTGCAAATATCCTTTATCTTAATTTGTGTCATCTTTCCAGTGGGATTGATACGTGTCATACTACCAACAGCTGTAGAAAATAGGAAACTTACTACATCAAAATGACAGTTTTTAATTAACATTTTCACTACTATAGCAACATAATACTTGATTAAATGTAAAATACGACCTATTTCAACCTTATTAAGGAAACATAGTAAATCAAATCGAGAATATTAAAAATAACAGTTTTAAAATGAGACCTTTAAGTTTTCCAATGAAATTTCTGTTTTTTAAATTGATAAGCCATATGTGGTAAAATTCTCTTAACATTCGATTCATTGTAATACCTCAATTTAAAAATGAATATTTTAATTCCTGAATTTAATTTAAAAAATAGGAATGGCAATGGGTGGGTAGGACTGCTGAACTAAGAGGAAATAAAGACAAAGGAAAAAGCAAAACAATAGAAAATAAGTGTGAAAGTTCCCTAGTAGCCGGAATGACCCACAGCCCTTTAACAGTTGTCTGATAAACAAATGTAAGATGCTTGCTTAGCTCTCTCTTTCCACAGGTCTCCCTTCAGATGTGCTAAACAGTCGGGTTATGGCAGTTGGGAGGTAAAGCAATTAGGATAATGTCCAGAAGAGTTGACAGTATAAAAAGAGGTGGATTGCACACAAGAGTTTAAATGCAGTGAGCAGACAAGTCAGCAAATATTCTAACTGGACTGGATGAATGGACGAAAACTAAGTCTACCAAGAACTTCCAGAAATAGTGGGATGGACACAAGATTTCCCACATAGGGTAGGAATTCATTCCAACTTCACTTACATCTTAAAGGTCAAGGTATAAGAGCAAGCTACAGAACTTTGAGAACCCAGAGTAGAAGGTTGCTTCAGCATAAGTGGTAATAGGGATGAAAAATAAAAAGCAAAACATTGCAGTTGATCAAAAGGATGATTAACCATGATTCTAATAGAAAATTATTGAAAGCAATGTTTCTCTTCAAGGTTGTCAAATTGCTTTTATTCATAATTGTACAGTTTTCGAGAAGAGCCTTGTTTGCACATACTGAGGGAATATACTTTGGAATTAAATGAATTACATATTTTCAGGTCTCATATCCTAAAGCCCTTGAAAGGATCAAAGGAATCTGGGTTGTCTGGTTTTGTAATTCCTACCATTGCTAGAAAAAGAGGGTGGCATTGGCCTACCAGAATTTTTATAAACTCCTGAAACTGGAAGAAACCCAGTTCAAAACAAATGCAAGAGAAAATTCTTAGAGCATTTTAAAGAGCAACAGCAAAGAATTCAAAACTCAAAATCGACAATGTAGAACGTCATGAAACTACTACCAAGATTACGATACACAATATTTATCTTTCTGAAAAGCTCCCTCAGGCAGTTCAGTCTCCTCCACTCCTGACCACTGAAAGCGTTCTGCTGTTACAGGTTTGTTTTTTAAGAGAAAGGAGGAAGAAGCATTTTTATTTTATTTTTATTTAGTTGTTCACATTGTTTGTTTCCCCCAGACCCTGGGGTATGTAGCTTGCTCCTTCAGAGGCGGTTGACCTAACCACTGTTCCACTAGGGTGTACCTCATTAGAGTTTTACTTTCTAGAATTTCATGTAAGTGGAATCAGACAGTTTATAGTAATTTGTATCTGGCATCTTTGACTTAGCACAGAGTTTAAGACCTCGCCCTGGGTCTTGAACCTGTGTCCATAGGCTTTACATGACCTGAGCCACAGGGCTGCACCAGCACAATGATTTTGAGATACACCTATGGCCCAGACATAGACCCGCAATTGTTTTCAGTCCATATATAGTTGATGGACATTTGGGTTACTTCCAGTTTGGGGCTATTATGAATAAAACAGCAATGAACATTCAACTGCAAGTTTTTAGAGTGAATATAAGCTTTAAATTATCTTGGAAAAATACCTGAGTGATAATAATGAGTTGACTGATAACATATGTGTTTAACTTTCTAAGAAACTAACTGTCAACTTGTTTTCCAAAGAAACTATACAATTTTGTACTCCCATTAGCAATATATGAGAGTTACATGGCTTCACAGTCTTGCTAATACTTGTGGGTCATTTTAATTGTAGCAGTTCTCATTGAGATTTTAGTGTGCATCTCCCTACTGACTGATAAATGTTAAGTCTTTTCATTAGCTTATTTTATATTCTTATGTCTTCTGTAGCAGAGTATTGAAACCTTTTCTCATTATGTTGTATCAGATCTTACTGTTGCATTGTAATTCTTTCAAAATTCTGGATAAAAATAGCTTATCAGATGTATTTTGCATTTGCATTTCCTTATTTGTGTTTGTCAAAGAGAAAACTTTTTAAATTTGATGAAGTCGAATTTATCAATTTTTTCCTCTTTAGCTTCTGGAAAATTTGTGATCTTAGAGTTTCTCTTTAAGTCTATATTAATAGATTGGTTATTTATAATAGACTCATTGATTTTTGAATTCCCGGAATAAATCCCACTCAGTCGTGATGCAGTGTCCTTTTGATATACTGCTGATGTCAGATTTGCTAATTTCCAAAGGATTTTTGTGTCTATGTCCATGAGGTCTGCTGTTTTCTTGTAATATCTGTCTTAGTATTGAGTTAATGCTGATCTCTCTCTCTCTCTCTCTCTCTCTCTCTCTCTCTCTCTCTCTCTCTCTCTCTCTCTCTGTGTGTGTGTGTGTGTGTGTGTTTATGTACATATGTGTGCTTGTGTTCTCCTTTGATTTCTGCTCTTATTCTCTCCTGGGTTCTATTTGTTATTTTGAGGTATATTTACTATTATCCTAGTTTTTTAGGTTGGACGCTTAGTTTATTGATCTGAGACTTTTCCCATATGCGCATTTAAATGCAATAAATTTCCCCTCAAATACTGCTTTAACTGCATCCCATATGTGTTATGTTGCTTTTTATCATAAATCAGTTCAAAGTATTTTCTCATTTCCCTTCTGAAATTATTTTTTGACTCATGAGTTACTGATATGTACGTTGTTTAGTTGTTAAATATTTGTGGATTTTCCAGATATCTTTTATATGTCTAGTGTGTGCTTTGGTCAGAGAACATACTTCTTATAATTTCAATTGTCCTAAATATCAGCTCTATTAGATTATTTTTTTATGACCCAGAATGTTCTATCTCATGAATGTCTGAATGCTTAAAAATAATATACATACCAATTTTTGTGGTGGGGTGTTGATAGTTTTGCTCAGTAGTTAATATTATTGCTTTTCTGGCCATGTTTTCTATCAGTTACTGAGAGAGGAATGTTGGAATTCAGTAACTGTAGATTTTTCTATTTTTTCCTTTTTTTAATGTATTGTGAAGCTCTTATAATGTGCTAGTACATTTATATAGTTTTGTCTCATGATAGACTCCCTTATTATTATTAAATATCTCCCTCTATCCCAGGTTTTATTCTTTGGGGTAGATCGAAATTTCTACTAGTATTGCTTGCTTTCTACTTGAAGAGCTTTCTAAATTTTCTGTTGCACAGATCTGATAGTACTGCATTTAATTTTTTTTTATTTGGCATGCTCTGGTGATGCAGGAGTTAAGTCGATCACCTCTGAAGGAGCAAACCACATACCTCTGGGTTTGAGTCCTGGACCAGGGCCAGAGAGCAACCAGTATGAACAACTAAATGAAAAATAAAGTGCTGCTTCTGCCTGCCTGCCAGCCTACTCGCCTTCATTCCTGCTACACT